>CAUYRH010071528.1:0-14189 GCA_963574655.1 Perodicticus potto
TTTATAGTATTTTCTAGTATGGCTTCCATTCCCCTGGGGCATTCTTCTTCCCCTTTGGGATTCCTATAACTCGTATGTTTGAACGCTTCATAAAGTCCTGTAATTCTGTCAGCAAATGTTCTGTTTTCTCTCTCTTCTGCCTCTTTAACTATCTGAGTTATCTCAAGAGCTTTGTCCTCTGAGATTCTTTCTTCTGCATGGTCTAATCTGTTGTTGATACTTTCTATTGCATCTTTAAGTTCCCTAATTGACTGCTTCAGTTCCTTCAGCTCTGCTATATCCTTTTTATATTCTTTATAGCATTCATCTCTTATTTGATTCTGTTTTTGGATTTCCTTTTGGTTATTTTCCACTTTATCAGCAGTTTCCTTCATTGTTTCCTTTATTTCCTTGATTGTTTTCATCATATGTATTCTAAATTCCCTTTCTGTCATTTCTAACATTTCCTTATAGGTGGAATCCTCTTCAGTAGCTACCTCACAGTCCCTTAGGGTTTGCTCTGGACTGTTTTTCATGATGCCAGGAGTTTTCTGCTGATTCTTCCTCATGAGTGATTTCTATTATCTGTTTCCTTGCCCTAATTTTCCTTTCACTTCCTCCTGCTCTTTAAGTTGCTGTGCCTCTGGACTAGGGTTTTGATGAGTCCTTTTGGTACAGGACCAGAAGGATGAGAAGATTGACGAGCAAGAAGGGAAAAAGAAAGAAAAAAAAAAAAAGAAAAGAAAAGAAAAAAGGAGAAAGGAGAGGGGGTGGGTAGAATTGAATATTAACAAAAAGAAGAGAGGGGCTTGGCGCCTGTGGCTCAACGGGCTAAGGCACTAGCCACGTACACCTGAGCTGGCGGGTTCGAATCCAGTCCGGGCCAGCCAAACAACAATGATGGCTGCAATCAAAAAATGGCCGGGCGTTGTGGGCACCTGTAGTCCCAGTACTTGGGAGGCAGAGGCAGGAGACTCACTTGAGCCCAGGAATTGGAGGTTGCTGTGAGCTGTGAGGCTCTGTCTCAAAAAAAAAAAAAAAACACAATATGTGACGTCTGCATTATATAAAAGAAGAAAAAGAAGAGAGGCACAGAAAGAGGGGGACACAGGAGCAATATAGGTGTACAGTAGGGTACTTTGACCCAACCATAAGAACCCCCAACCTCTGGGGGTGCCAGGTTGGGTGGTTTCCTTGAGGTGAGGAGCTCTTTGTCTGCCTGTTTGGACACAGTACCCCACCTCCACCAAGTAGAGAGGAAAGACAAAAATGCAATAAATCAAACCAAAACATGCAAACTGAAAACTTTACGGTAGAAAATTGGGGGAGAAACCAAATAATAGGGGTAGAAACACTAGCAACATTCTAATTGTTGAAAGCCAAATAGTAGGGGTAGAAACACTAGCAAAATTCTAATTGTTAACATTCTAATTGTTGAAAAAGGCAACAATGGAAAATTATATTTAAACTAGAAAAATGAAATAAAAGGAAAAAAGAAAAATCTATAGGGAAAATGTTGAAATTAAAAACAAAAAATAAAACCAAAAACAAAGCAGTATATCTATCTTGCTGAATATTGTCTGGGCAACAAGTGATCTTCTGGGGTATGATATGTTAATCACAATGCTGATACGGCTCTACAAAGTAGAGACTAGAGGCCTCTAATGATTTCTCAAACCCTGCAGAGTGAAGAGCCTAAATCTCTCCTCAGCCTGCTTAAAAGGCACTTTAAATTGTTAACCTGGGCTAAGCAGAATCTTTCCCAGGAAAGCACTTGTCCCTGGGATCACTCTTTAAGTGGCTATCCACTTACCCAGTGTGCCAAAACTGGTCTCACTCTATGCCTTGAGGGCTAAGGCTGCAAGGCGTCTCAGTCCCTGCCTTTAGTCTGCTCAGTCACTTGATTATTCGCTCCCGCCCGATGCTTGTTCTGCGACCCCGAGGGTGGAACTTGCTGAAGCCATTGCTCCCACAATGGCTTCACACGGCCCACAACCACACACCGTTAGCTCCTTCTGGCTCTGCGGCTCAGTCTGGGGCCCTAGACAACACTCAAAGACCTCCACACTCTTTCCCAAGTTCTCCCAAGGTAGTTCAACTGAGTGCCAAGTCCAAAAAAACCCAACAGGTCACAGGTAAGGCCCCTCCAGTCTGCAATCTCACTGCTGCTACATTTACAGCTGCTGGCAGGATTAGACACAACCACTTGCCAGTTCTCCACTGCTTTCCCCCTCCTCATGGAGTCCAGAAGTCTCACACTGACTCCCTGTGTCCCCAAAGGGATGTTTCAAATCCTGCCAGCCACAGATGCCTGAAGTCTTCTCTCCCCAGTCTCACTGTGCCCAATTGCAAGGAAGCTGTTACTCGGCCGCCATCTTGCACTGGAAGTCCAACAATTTCTTAAAACATAAGAAACAAAAGAAAAGTTGATTCATTAAACTTTACTGAAATTTCTTAAAACTTAAAAAGTGAAAAGGCAAATCATAGGATTATGAGAAAATATTTTAATGTTAGATAAAAGTATTTACAAATATTAAATTTCCTGAATGTAATAATAGTATTGTTATAGGAAATTGTTATAGGAAGATGTCATTGTTCTTGGGAAATATGTGCTGAAATATTTACAGTACATATGTACAACCAAGGACTCATATCTGGAATGTATGATGAATCAGTAATAGAAACAACCCAGTATAAAATGGATGAAAGGCTGCAATGGACACTTCACAAAAGAAGATACAATTGGCCAGTAAGCATATGAAAATAGGGACAATCTCATTAGAAAAATGCAAATTAAAATCACAAAGAGATTACATTTCTCACCCACAAGAATGACTAAAATTTTAAAGTGTGATAGCAAATGTTGGTAAGGGTGTGGAGCAACTGAAACTCTTATATGTTAATAAGACTGTAAAATAATATAACCACTTGACTATTTGGCAGTTTCTTTAAGTTAAATATCACTTACTCTAAAGCCTAGCAATTCTCCTATATCTTTATCCAAGCAAGTGAAAGCGTTTGTCCACCAAAGACTTATTCAGAATGTTTATAGGAGCTACATTCATACCTCCAAACTAGAAACAACCCAGGTACACGTGCACAGGTGGGTAGGAAAACAGCTGGTGCATTTATGCAAAGGAGTGTGGCAGTAAAAAAAGAATCAATTGGTATACCCAACAACATGGATGAATGTCACAAAAATTATGTTGAGCTGAAGAAGCCAGGCTGTTTATGTGAGGTTTAAGAATAGGCAGAGTGAATCTGTGGTAATGGAAATCAGAACAGATTGCTTGTGGAGAACAGAGGTAAGAAAGATTTTTAGAGTGATAGTGTTCTATATATTGATTGGGATATTATTTGTACAACTGCATGTGTTTATCAAAATTTATGGCCTATACCCTTAAGATCTGTGTCTTTTATTTTATACAAACTTGACCTAAAAATACAACCAGCTGGCTTCTACTGTAATTTCTGCCTTAGCCAGTGAGGCTTATTAATTACACTTTGCTTCAGGGCTCTTAGTTTCTGCTAGGCACAGATATAATAGATTTACACTATTATTTAATATGTACAAAAAATGAACAGAAGTCAAATAGAAGAAAAGCATAGAAAATTGCAATTGCAGTTTATAAATGTGGTATTGGTTTCTTTTTTCCCTTTTAAATCCTCTTCAGTTTACATGAACAATAAATTATGCAACTTTTTATTATAGCATTTTCAGAGTATATTTTTGTTTGTTCCTTTTGCTTCACAAGTGACAGAATTAAGTTCACGTTTTACAGGTCAGAAAGCTGGCAGTAAACTAGTTAGATGGCATGTGATGTGTATAGGAAAGGTAAAGCCAAACAAAAAGTCAGTCTTCTGATTCACAGTTAAGGCCTCTTTCCATGACACTCAGTGCCTCTCAGATGTTAATTCTCTTTATGTGTCCTCAGATGTTAATTCTCTTTACGTGTCAATCTGGTTTACCTAGAGTAGTAGTGTGAAATGGTTTAAAGCACATTCTTTTTCACACTTCGTTTTCCCAGCTGTATTAACCTGATAGCAAAAGAGCGGCCCTAGAAGTACAAGTGCAGTGGGTGATAATTATGTGCTGGAATAGGTAGTTCCCAATGCCATGTTATGGTAGATTCTTGGTCTTCATTCCATGTTTCGTAAACTAGTTGCTTTTGTCTGATGTGTATATTTTTTCTCATTTTTGCTTTAGGCCCAGACAGTCACAGTATGGAGGCAAGCTGATAAACACAAGGTTCCCCGAATCTGTTTTTTAAACAAGATGGACAAAACTGGAGCAAGGTATTTTAAATGTGTTTCTTTGGCTTATCAAAATGAGAACACACTTTGAACTTTTAATGGATTACAACTGAAATTGAGAAATAGCTATTCTTTCTTGTAGGGTAAATCTATGGAATCCCAATTCATTGCCATTAAAAAAGATAATTTCAAAGTAGGTAATTGATAGATTAAGTAACAATTTGGGATTAATAGAGAGCTGATAGAAGATGAGTCATCCCGTTTCTAGTGTAGAGGGGCTGAATCATATTTCTAGGATCCTGATGAAGTGGTATCTTGCTGATGCTAGTGATTCTCTTTAGAACTGTATGGTATAATCCCTGTACTCCTGTAGTTTACATTGTTCCTCATTGTTGGCAAAGGTACAGAGAATTATTTTCTGCAGTTTCCTAAGAGGAAGGTGTTAATATTCATACCTATTTAAAGAATTTTTAACTATAGGCTCGGTGCCTGTAGTTCGAGTGGCGAGGGCACCAGCCACATACACTGGAGCTGGCGGGTTCGAATCCAGCCCAGGCCTGCCAAACAACAGTGACAACTACAACCAAAAAATAGCTGGGCATTGTGGCAGGTGCCTGTAGTCCCAGCTACTTGGGAGGCTGAGGCAAGAGAATCGCTTAAGCCCAGGAGTTGGAGGTTGCTGTGAGCTGTGATGCCACGGCACTATACCCAGGGCAACAGCTTGAGGCTCTGTCTCAAAAAATACTAAAAAAAATGAATTTTTAACTATAATTATTTTGCTTTCTACAGTTTTAGCTATGCAATTGAAAGCATCAGAGAGAAGTTAAAAGCAAAGCCTTTGCTTTTACAGGTAAATTGGTTAATTACAAGCTCCTTCTCAGTTTCATTGTCAATTTATTTTATTGTGACAGTATATACATTTCTGAAGTTGTCTGAAATCCTTTTTTGAGGAAGTTGGGGTAAAAATAAAAATAGCTACACACGATGGTAATAATAGTAGATATTTTGGGGAAAGTAGTACAATTACCAGTGATACCATGAAATCCGAACTTAATTCATTTCAGAGCCCTATTCAAGTTCTAAATTGTTTGAATTCCAAGACAGTTCTTCCCCTTTAAAATAATAGAAACTGAATTAATCTGTTCCTGCATCCCACAAACTCAAATTTTCAAAATGATTTTAACAGTAAATACACTAGATTTTAAGGTAAAACATTAAATAATATTTGAATAAAAATTTTGTAAATTAATAAAATTAAAAGTAAACTTAATAAAATTAAAAATTGTTTTGTCACAATTGAACACTTGGTTTGAAACATACCTCTTACTGCTCATAAACTCTGTAAACTCCTTTGCAAACTTTTCTGCTGCTTTTGAATTAGAACTGGCGGCCTCTCTGAGCATAACAGCACCATCCATCCCAGTCCTTTTCTTAAAGTTCTTCACCCACTCTCTACTGGCTTTCAGCTTCTCCTTTTGAGCCCTGGTATCAGGATGCCTTTCACTAAATCATCCTGGAGGACCTTGGCTTTCTCACGAATTATTGTCTCAGAAATCACATCACCAGCCAGCTGTTTTTCATTAATCCAAACTAACAGGAGATTTTCCATCTCTTCCTTACTCAAAGATCTCTAGGAGATCTTTGATCTCCTAGAAGTCAGTGTCGTAACCCGTTTCACCACATCAGCTGCTTTGATAGCTTCTTAATTTTTCAAAATCTTATGAACAGTTGGTTTAGGCGTCCTGACCCTAGTAGCAAGATCAGTGGCGCTTGTAGCTCAAGCGGCTAAGGCTCCAGCCAGAGCCACCAGAGTTGGCAGATTCAAATCCAGCCCAGGCCTGCCAAACATTGACAACTACAACCAAAAAATAGCCGGACGTTGTGGTGGGCGCCTGTTGTCCCAGCTAATTGGGAAGCTGAGGCAAGAGAATCGCGTAAGCCCAGGATTTGAGGTTGCTGTAGGCTGTGACGCGACAGCACTCTACCCAGGGCCATAGCTTGAGGCTCTGTCTCAAAAAAAAGATCAGCCATACGTGCACTACTTTCATGCTTAGTGATAAGATCTTTAACAGCTTTCCTCTTACTCGTATTTTCCTCACTACACTTTTTAGGACTCATGACAAATACACTTAGTTGTTATATAAAAAAGTAACATAAAATAGGCACAAAAGCATACAATTAGCAAAAACTGCATTAGATGCTTTCACTACAGCTTCCAACAACGAGTTGAACTACAGCTTCCAACAGTGTATGGGTGGCCTGAGCGCTGGGGAAACGTGCATAAAAACACATGACCAACATGCTGGGCATTTGGATCCCAAAACAACATTTCGATTTCAGGCAAAATATGCTCTAATTCTTCATTTGGATTGCAATTTACTCAACTTTTGGGGTGTTTGGATTCTGGGGGCAATACTGTACTTATGTCACTAAAGCAGTTTTAAGTGAGTGATCATTTCATAATGCCAGTCTCACTCTGATTTATAGTTACCAATTGGTGAAGCCAAAGCTTTCAAAGGAGTCGTGGATGTAATAAATAAAGAAAAACTTCTTTGGAATCCTAATTCAGGTGATGGAAAAGACTTTGAGAGAAAACCCCTCTTGGCAGTGAGTGACCCTGAACTGCTGAAGGAGACAACGGAAGCAAGGAATGCCTTAATTGAACAAGTAAAATGAATAGTTTTAGTTTAAAATTGCTTATGTATTTAGAAACTTTAAAAAAATTACTTTGAAATTTTATGGAAAATTACATGTGGAATATGTAAAATATAATGAACAATAAAATAAGCACTGATTTGTGCACCATTCAACATAAGAAGCAGACTATAGTTGTCCTTTGGTACCTCTGATTGGTTCCAGGACCACCCTCAGATGCCACAATCTTTAAGTGCTTTATATGCTGCTGTAATGTGGCATATTATTTGCATATAACCTATGCCCATCCTCCCATATACTTTCAGACATCTCTAGATTACTTACCATACACCATACAATGTAAGTGCTGTGTAAATAGTGTTATACTATATTGTTTAGGGAATAATAACAAGGGGGTGGGAAAGACTGTTTAGTACAGACACAGTTTTTTTCCTAAATATTGGTTGGTTGACGTGGAGCCCTAAACACCGTGTATTACTTGCTGCTCATGTCTCTCTCCTCTACTAATTATCTGTCTGCCCCTGTAATCAATACATTATTTTAGTATTTGTCTTTCATTTGTTTTTCTCTATAGTTTACTATAAATGTATATATCCCTGACGAAGTTTATTTGCCTACTTTGAACTTTACATAAATGGAATGATAGTGCTTGTATTTTTTTTACATTTTTCAGCATTATGTTGGGCAGTTATCCGTGTTGCTATGTATAGATAGAGTTTATTCATTTTTAGCCTTGTATAGTGTTCTAATATGTGGTTATACCACAGCTTATTATATGTTCTCCTGTGGATGGACTTTAAGGTTGTTTCTTTTTTTGGCTGGTACAGACAATGTTGCTATGAACATCTTCATATCTATCTCCTTGTACACATGTGTAAGAGTTTTCTTAGGGTTAAACTTCAGAGTAGAATTGCTGGGTCAAAGAGCATACACATATTTTACTATATCAGAAGTCAGATGATTTAGAGAATTTTTTTTTTTTTTTGAGACAGAGTCTCACTATGTCACCCTTGGTAGAGTGTTGGCATCACAGCTCACAGCAAACTCAAACTCTTGGGCTTAAGTGATTCTGTTGCCTCAGTCTTCCTTGTAGCTGGGACTACAGGCACCTACCATAATGCCTGGCTATTTTTTTTTTTTTTTGGTTGCAGTTATCGTTGTTTAGCAGGCTTGCGCCGGGCTTGAACCCGCCAATCTTGGTGTATGTGGCCGGCGCCCTACTCACAGAGCTACAGGCGCTGAGCCCTATTTAGAGTATTTTAAACCCATCAATTTTATAGTTAGTGTATAGCTCTGGATCTTATCCACCCTCAAAGCTTTAATAGCAAATAGCAAAATTGTTAATATATGTAATATATATTTTTAATATATAATTGAATTATGTATAATTATAATATGACTAATATATATTATATAGTACGGTAATAAGTAAAACACACTCTAAATATTATGGTACATAAAAACATTTCAGGCTCGGTGCTTGTAGCTTGAGCGGTAAGGGTGCCAGCCACATACACAAGAGCTGGCGGGTTCGAATCCAGCCTGGGCCCACCAAACAATGACAACTCCAACCAAAAAAATAGCTGGGCGTTACGGCCTGTAGTCCCAGTTACTTGGGAGACTGAGGCAAGAGAATCACTTAAGCCCAAGAGTTGGAGGTTGCTGTGAGCTGTCACGTCACGGCATTCTACCGAGGACAACATAATGAGACTCTGTCTCAAAAAAAAAAAAATTCAGTCTGAACACTTTGATTTTTCACTTCTAAATTAAATTGGTCTGAATAAATTCTATCAGCTTTAATTTTTTTAATCCATCTTTTGTATGGAGTTATTTTTGGTATAGTCATATGCTGTGTTACAACATTTTAGTCATAACAAACTATGTATACAGTGGTCTCATAGGATTATACTACCATATTTTTACTGTAATTTTTCTGTGTTTAGATATGTTTGAACGCACAAATATTTACCATTGTGTTAGAATTTCCTACAGTAGTCATTAGAGGCTGTACATGTTTGAGTGTCCAACCTGTGGCCCACTTTTTTGCTTATCTTTGGTGTCAGGTATAATGAAAAGTGTGCATGGACCTTTCTTTTGCTAATCAGCTTTCATTAGTGTTTCTGCCAGGACAACTCTCATTCTCCCAATGTGCAGCATAGAAAAAATAAGGTTGGACAACCTTGCAATAGAGGTTTTTATAGCCTTGGAGCAATAGTCTCTACCATATAGCCTAGGTGTGTGGTAGGCTGTACCCTGTAGTGTTTGCACAATGATGAAATTACCTAATAACACATTTTTCAGAATGTAGCCCTGTCACTGTGTGACATATAACTGTATTTAGTAATAATCTAAATTTTATTGACGGCCTGCTATGTTACAGGTTAAGTGCTTTATGCATACCATTTAATTTAATCTTTACAACAACCTTATATCCCTTTTATAGATGAGGAAATAGAAGTTAGAATGCTTTATGGCTCAGTGCCCATAGCACAGTGGTTATGGCGCCAGCTATATACAACAAGGCTGGCGGGTGCGAACCCATCCTGGGCCAACTGCAACAAAAAAATAGCCAGGTTTTGTGGTGGGCGCCTATAGTCCCAGCTGCTGGGAGGCTGAGGCAAGAGAATTGCTTAAGCCCAGGAGTTTGAGATTGCTGTGAACTATGATGCCACAGCACTCTACCAAGGGTGACATAGTGAAACTCTGTCTCAAAAACAAAAAACAAAACAAAAAAAAGAAGTTAGAATGCTTTAAATAAGTTGTTGAACACCCAATTGGCAGGGCTAGAATCTGAACCCAAGTCTATCTCAATTGAGAGCTAGTATTCTTACCTACTTCACTATACTACTTTTTTAATTTGGGGAGTATAAAAAAGAATAAAGGATAGCCAGGCGTTGTGGCTGGCACCTGTAGTCCCAGCTACTTGGGAGTCTGAGGGAGGGGAATTGCTTAAGCTCAAGAGTTAGAGGTTGCTGTGAGCTGCAGTTCAATGGCACTCTAGCACCAGCGACTTAGTGAGACTCTGTCTTAAAAAAAAAAAAATAAAGGTGGAATTGACTTTTATTAATCAATAATTAGGTACATAATTGGTTCCTCTTTGAAGTTTTTTTGTGTTGTTTTGTCTTAATACAAAAGAGCTACAGAAAACCTTAAGAAAGTCTTGTAATCTAGTTGAGCAACCAACACAAACTTAAGATGTATCTCATATTCTTAAGGTGATGGAAATAAAATCTGAGATCATCAGTAACTAGTAGTAAGATGCTAACTATAAGGAATATATAAGTGTGTGTAAAATTTACCTAATAAGACCTCTTCACACCAACTAGGATTTCTACTATCAAAAACATAAAATAGGCATTGGTGAGGATGTGGAGAAATTACAACCTTTGTTGCACTGTTGGTGGGGGTGCACACAGTATAGCCGCTAAGGAAAACAATATAGCAGTACCTCAAAAAATGGAAAATATATAATAAATAAACAAATAAAAGGCTTTTTTCTTAGGCTCTTAAAATTATGGCTTTCATGTAATAAGGATGATTTATATTTTTAGTGAGTTGTTGTTTTCCTTTCAAATCATAAACCTTTTAAGAAGTTCTCATTTATATGACTCCCTTTTCATTTGACAATATTCCTGTTTCTAACCTGAAGAAATCCAGAATATTATTGAACAAAAACCATGTCTTAAATTTATCTTTGACCTCTGTCCATTTTGCTTTGTGACTTCTTCATTTAACAATAAATGATCTTAAAATGATCTTAGAAAAAAAAAGGAAAATATAATTACTGTATGACCCAGCAATTCCTTTTCTGGGTATAGACCCCAAAAGAATTGAAAACAGGGTCTCAGAGAGATAATATCAGCACATCTGTGTTTATAGAAGCATTATTGACAATAGTCAAAAAATGGAAGCAACCTGAGTATCCAACAGTATCCACAAAATGTGGTGTATAATATATACATAAAATTGACTACTATTTAGTCTCTAAAATTCTGACATACGCTACAACGTAAACGTTGAGGAGTTTATGCTAACTGAAATAGCCAATCACAAAAAGGCAACTACTATATGATTTTACTTACATGAGGTAAAGTTCAGAGACAAAGTAGAATGGTAGAGCTGGGTGTGGTGGTGGCCCACAACCATAATCCCCTCAACTCAGGAGGCTGAGGTAGGAGAATCACTTTAGCCTAGAATTTAAGGCTGCAGTAAGCTATGATTGTGCCAATGCCCTAGACAACAGATTGAGACCCTGTCTCACAAAACAAAAGTAGAATGGAAATTGACGTGTGATGAGGGAAGGAAGAATGTAGTTTGGTTTAACATATATGGAGTTTTAGTTTTGCACATTGAAAAGAGTTCTAGAGATTGCGTAACAGGGTGAATTTACTTAATACTGAACTGTACACTTAAAAAGTGGTTAAAATGGTAAATTTTATCGCTTCTCGGCCTTTTGGCTAAGATCAAGTGTAGTATCTGTTCTTATCAGTTTAAAATGGTAAATTTTATGTTTATTTTACTTTAATTAAAAAACTTCTAGAGATTAAGAGTCAACTTCCTATGTCCTAAAGGCAAACAGTAATAATAATAGCTAATATACATTACATTTTAAGTACAAATTGTACTTAACTACATTTTTTTTCTGTTGCCTGGGCTAAAATTGCAGTGGTATCATCACAGGTTATTGCAATTTCAAACTTCTGGGCTCAAGCTATCCTCCTGGCTCAGCCTCCTGATTAGCTGGGACTACAGGCACACACTACCTTGACCAGCTAATTTTTCTGTTTATTGTAGACACAGGGTCTTACTATGTTGCTCAGGCTGGTCTTGCACTCCTGGCCTCAAGTGAACCACCTGCTTTGGCCTCCCAGAGTGCTCATATATTACAGGTGTATAGGTGTGAGCCACCATACCTGGTCTTATTATATGTTCTGAAAGCATAATTTGAATTGGTTAGTTAATCCTCACAGTAGTCTTAAGAGGTAGGTGCTAATGTCTCCATAAATAACTAAGGCAAAGAGAAAAGAAGTAACTTGATCAAAATTTGAACAAGTTAAGTGATTAAACCATTTCTGGGCAGTCTGATTCCAGGAGGCTTAACCATTGCATATACTATTTCCCAGAGTAGGTAGATATATTTTAGCAAGAGTTAATTCTGTTAAGAGTGTTTTTTCCCACTAGGTTTTAATGTTTTGTTGTCTTACATTGTTACAGATTTTCAAAAGACTTGAAACTTTTACTTATTACTAGCTGAATTATCCTATTTCATATAGGCAGATGGTTATAAAAAGAACATGACCTAAACAGTTACATTTTTATTATTGAAATGATGCCTATGCCCACCAACTTAAATGTGTTTCTACAATGTAGGATTATGGTAATATTAGTTCTTTTAATTTGACTGTTTTGGGAGATTGGATGAGCATTCAGAATATTAGAGGGATACCAGGTGAAACTTTTTATGAACTAAAAGCCTCACATTTACCTAAAAAATGATAACAATTATATGGACTGTCAGTGTTTGTGAATTGTGTGTTTTATTTCATTTCTTTTGCGCACTCTAAGTAGATAGCACTTCATTGAGATGCTTTATCAGACTCTGGCTTTCTGTTAATTTAGGAAACTCATAAAAGCACATCTTTAATTTTCAACTCCTGTTCCTGTGAAAGAAAAACTTCATCTTTCTAAAGAGATGTGAAGGTTGCTTGGCCTAGAAAAGGAGATCATGTAGCCATCTCACAATATTAAAATAGGAAGTATTTATGGTATTTAGACAAATTAATAGTTGTAAAAATAAATACAAATTATAGAATTCTAAAATCTTTCTTCATAGGTTGCAGATTTGGATGATGAATTTGCAGAATTGGTTTTAGGAGAATTTAGTGAAAATTTTGATTTGCTACCAGCTGAAAAGGTAAATTTTATTACTCAATTGCTTTAACAAAATTATACTAATTGTATGTAATTTGATTTTTCGGCCTTTAATGTGTGGTTTTTTTTTTTTTTTTTTAATTCTCTCCACACTTCTGCCTTTTCCAGAATAAAGTTGGAATTAACTTTACATAGCCTTTTTTGGTTGACTTCTTAGGTTACATTTTTTCTTTTTCTTTTTCTTTTTTTTTTTTGAGACAGAGCCTCAAGCTGTCACCCTGGATAGAGTGCTGTGGCATCACAGCTCACAGCAACCTCTAATTCCTAGGCTCAAGCGATTCTCTTGCCTCTGTCTCCCAAGTAGCTGGGACTACAGGTGCCCGCCACAACGCCCGGCCTTTTTTTTTTTCGGTTGCAGCCATTGTTGTTTGGCGGGCCCAGGCTGGATTCTAACCCTCCAGCTCAGGTGTATGTTGTTGGCGCCTTAGCCCATTGAGCTACAGGCCCCGAGCCTGTGTGGGTTTTTTTTTTAACTTTGCATACTTTTAGAAAGTGCAAACCTGAGTCCGCGGGAAACCAAAATGGCGAAGGGCTGTAGCTAAGTGGGCTGTGTTTGAGACCGGTGTAAGAACGCTGTCTCTACCCTCAGCCCTAGTCCCCAAGGACCTCAGTTCGTGTGTGCGTATGTGCGGGTTGCCGGGTGGGGCGGGTGCCCAGTAAGTGCTTGGACTCGCAGGGGAAGCGCCCACAGAGACGTAATTGGTTGTTTTTTCCTGTATGAAGCGGTTGGCACCACTGAAGTGACCGAATAAGAGACTCTACAGGGGCAGGTAATTCACTGGTCCACAAGCGGTCTCCTTTACATCGAAACCAAAAGACCCCAACATCCTTGAGCAAGCTGTCTTTACAGGATGGACAAAAAGCCAAAAAACCAGCATGTAAATTTGAAGAGGGTCAGGATGTCCTAGCTAGATGGTCAGATGACTTGTTTTATCTTGGAACTATCAAAAAGATAAACATATTGAAACAGAGCTGCTTCATCATTTTTGAAGACAGTTCTAAATCCTGGGTTCTCTGGAAGGACATTCAAACAGGAGCCAGTGGAAGTGGGGAAATGGTCTGTACAATATGTCAAGAAGAATATTCAGAAGCTCCCAATGAAATGGTTATATGTGATAAATGTGGCCAAGGATATCATCAGTTGTGTCACACACCTCATATTGATTCCGGTATAATTGATTCAGATGAAAAATGGCTCTGTCGACAGTGTGTTTTTGCAACAACAACAAAGAGGGGTGGTGCACTTAAGAAAGGACCAAATGCCAAAGCACTGCAAGTCATGAAGCAGACGTTACCCTATAGTGTGGCAGACCTTGAATGGGATGCAGGTCATAAAACCAATGTCCAGCAGTGTTACTGCTATTGTGGAG
>CAUYRH010071529.1:0-25893 GCA_963574655.1 Perodicticus potto
AGATAAATCCTAATTCTAACTGCCTTTCTCTTCCAGTTCAGCAGCTCTTTTCAAGGAGAAGCTAATGAACTTCAGTAAACAACACTCAGCTGAGTACACCCTCTCACCCATCCTTGGACCCAGTAAGGGAAAAGGAAACACTTGCCAGCCCAAGATATAGTACTCCAGGTAGGATGTGACATTACCCATGTGGGAGAGAAGGGCACCACCATGAGGTCACGGGACATACAATGAGGCCATTAACGGTCTCTCACAGGAGCAAGAGCAGAAAGCTTCTATCATGCTCACCTGGGAGAGGCTGGGCCCTCCCTTTAAGGGGGTAGTCAGTGCCTGTGTAGAGTGGCCAGGTGTTTTAAAACATACAGGTTTTGCTATTGTTTAGGTATGGCAAGACAAAAAAATCAGGAGATGACTGCCACTGAAAAGATATTTGTCATTCACAGATCTCAAAAGGAGGGAGCATGACACACCCCAGGGCCCCACGTGTGGAAGCCAGAGAGAAGAGGGAGTAGGGGAAATGTGGGCAAGAGCTGTTGTTACTTAAGACTTCTGTGGAAAGGAACAGGTAAGAGGGGGTGAACTGACTTCTGATTGGCTGGTTTGAATACGTTCAGCAGGTTCTGGGGCAAGGGGCTATCTCTAAATGTCTGGTACTTTTTCCTGGGGTGATTAGGACAGGAATAGTGGCCCACGAGTGTGAAAGCCAGATAGAGACTTTGGGGTTGGGGGCGCTCTTCATTGGTTAATTTGTACTTGAAAGCCAGCTCAGGGCCAGTTATTACTATCCTAGAAATTGGTTAGCATGGGGATGTTGTTAATAGGGAGTTGGTGACTTAAATACCAGGCTGAGATTGGAGCTCAAGGGTAAGTCTACAGGCAGGCCTTCTAATTTGGTCAATCACTACCAGTCCTTTGCCACAGTTGTTGGTTTGGTTTGGTTTAGTGACTAGTCTTTTTGTGCTGCTGTAACAGAACACCACAAACTGGGTAATTTATAAAAAACAGCAATGTATTTTCTCACTATTCTGAAGGTTGGGAAGCCCGAGATTAAGGCGCAGGTGAGTTGAGTTGTCTGGTGGGGCTGCTCTCTGCTTCCAAGGAGATACCTTGTTTCTATACCCTCGGGAGGGAAGAGAGGCTGTATCTTCACATAGTGCAAGAAAGATTGCTGGGGAAAACAGTTAAATGCCCTGTCAAGCCTCTTTCATAAGGGCCTGAATCTCAACCACAGGGAGGAACCCCGATGACCCAGCCACCTCTTAATACTATCAAGACCCTACCTCTTAACACCATCACACTGGCCATTAAGTTTCAACCCCTGAATTTTAGAGGAGATTAAAGTTAAACCATAGCAGTTTGATTGGTGATATCAAAAACAGATGACAAACTTTCAATAGGCTTGAATTAGCCAAACAGAATAGCATGGATGTCTCAGCATCTGCCATGTCTGTTCAAATAATGCCTTCCTGGGAGGGTTTGAACCTCCAGATTGCAAAATAGAGCAACAAAATGAGAGCCACGACCAACAGAGCAATGCTCAGCTGCTCCTCATAATTTCTTTTCCTTTTCTTTTTTGTAGAGGCAGTTCATGCTCTAATGCAGGGGTGTCCAACCTGAGGCCTGCAGCCCACCTGCCGATTATTTGAGGGCCGTTTTGTTTGTTTTCCATATCAGATATCATGAAAAGTATACATGGACTTTTTCTTTTGCTCATCAATTTTGTAAGGAATAATATTCTATTGATTTGTTATCCATTCCTATTTTTAAAATTTAGCCAATTGAAGACATATAATAACTAAGATATAGGTATGGGTATATAAAGCAGAAGTTATGAAAATTAACAAGTGAAACAGATAGCTTGAAGTCTAAATTATACCTCCAGTCTGTCAATTTTTTTTATTAAGTCATAACTGTGTACATTAATGCATTTATGGGGTACCATGTGCTGATTTGATATACAACGTGGAAAGCTTACATCATACTTGTTAGCATCAATTTTCTTTAGTCTTTGTGTATTTAACGTGTGGCCTGAGACAACTCTTCTTTCAATGTGCAGCAGAAAAGGAAAAACATTGGACATCTCTGCAAGTCTAATAAGTCCCCTATTAAATAGGCAGCTGCCTGGCCCAGGGGATAATCTATGGTCAGTGGATCCCAGGAGAGTTTGTGCCCTTGACCTGGCCTCCAACCTTTATGGGAAGAGGACAAGATAAGAAATTTATAAAGATAGGGAGACTTTATTAAAGATCCTCATATATAATAAGGACGTTTCATACAGGGTAGACATAAAGTTCGTGTGCAATTTAAATTAGTTTACTATTTAAATATAGTTTACTGTATTTGTGGAGACAAGAATGTCCCCCTATAAATATAGGAAAAAGAGATGGAGAAGTTTCTAAAGTTGATGTGCAATGTGAGACGGCCAGTGGGTCTTGAATTAAGAAAGGTTAAGTCCTGGGACAAAACTGAGACTTTTGGGTCCCTGAGGGCATCCTGTTCTAGGACAACTGCCTGAAGTTTGGCCTGTTGTGTTGATCCCTGGGTCCTTTACTTCAGCAGGGACATCCAGGCTATGAGACAGAAAGCAGCAGTGTTTATTCACCAGGTTCCACCTTCTCGGATGGTTGGCAGAGCCATCTGCACAGTCTATAAACTCCCATGGCTGTGCGCTCAGCCCCCAGGGTCATCAAGAGGTCTAGGTGACCTCCTCCAGCTCTGCTTCCTTAGTTCCAGACTCCTCTCTCTTCATCGAGGGCCACCCCTCCCCAGATACACAGACCAGCTGAGAATAGGCACAATTCTGAGAAGCACAGGTATGTCCACATGACTCCTCTTGTCACCACTGCTTAGAATCCCTGGCCAGCTTCCCTGCTGCCTGTCCGGGCCAGGCCTCCTGATGTGATTTTCGGAACCATGCCTGACCTTAACCTCTACACTGACAGTGCCTGGGGCTCTCTGGGGCTGCACTGGGATTGGCCTCCGCAGTCATGTTCATTTCCCCCACTGGGTGCCACCTCCAGCTGGCTCTGTCTCCCTGCTCCCAGGTCTGTCCACTCTTCTCATCTGTCCTGCGTCATTGGCCCTGCATGGGGCCAAACTCCTCCTCCGCCCTGCTCCCATCCAGTCTCATGTGTCCCCGGGAGAAGGCCAAGGACTGGAAGTCCCTCCTCTCTGTAAACCTCAGACCTGCCCCTGGATGCCAGCCGGCAAGCCCCCCCCGGATCCAACTTATGGGGAGGCCTCCTTTTTAGAGTGTGGACAAGGGTGTGTGGGGGGAGCAAAGGACAGTCAGGGAAAGAACAAAGACTTTTCCCTTCTCACTCCCTTGACTCAAACCTCACCTTTGAAATTAACAAAGGCCTTGAATGACCTGTATGTGCCCAAATCCTATCCAACTAGTTTTCAGTCCTGATTTTTTTTTTCATCTGTTCTGTTCGTTTTCTGCAGCTGCCATAACAAATTACTACAAAGTGGGTGGTGGCTCAAAACAACAGAAATTCAATCTTCCACAGTTCCTGAAGCCAGATGTTTGAAATCAAGGTGAAATCAGCAGGGCTGAGGAAGGTGTGAGCCATGCCCCTGTCCCAGCGTCTAGGGATGCCGGCAATCCTTGGTATCGCTCAGCCTGTCGGGAATCTCTCCAGCCCCTGCCTCTGCTCTCACGTGGACTTCTCTGGAAGTCTGTCTGCATACTCTTCTCTTTGTTTTTTTTATTATTTTTTGTTTGTTTGTTTTTTACAGTTTTGGCCGGGGCTGGGCATGAACCTGCCACCCCCTGTATATGGGGCTGGCGCCCTACTCCTTGAGCCACAGGCACCACTATGTTCTCCTCTTTGGATGAGTGGTCCACTGGTTGGATTTTGTTAGGGCCCATTCTAATCCAATATGATTTCATCTCCATTCTTAACTAATTATATCTACAAAGACCCTATTTCTGAATAAGCTCATATTCTGAGATTCCAGGGGCACGTGAACTTTTGGGAGACACTATTCAATCCACTACCCCTTACAAGAAACAAGATTTAGCAAAGTTTCCTAACTGTTTTCTTTCATTTTTCTGGCCAACTCCAGTTTTTTTTTTTACCTATAAGAAATGTTAAAAAATGTTTTTTAGATGTATACTTTCTCTTGAAAACTGGTGGGGGTCTTCATTACCCTTAAGAGGACAACTTCATGGTCATTACCTGCCTGGTCCTAGGAGCATTTGAGTTTGTGATCCTCAGAAGACTACTTTTTCTTTTTGACACAGAGTCTCACTTTGTTGCCCTGAGTGGAGTGCCATGGTGTCACAGCTCACAGCAACCTCAAACTCTTGGGCTCAAACAATCCTCTTGCCTCAGCCTCCCCAGTAGCTGGGACCACAGGTGCCCGCCATAACCTTTGGCTATTTTTAGAGACAGGATCTCACTCTGGCTCGGGCTTGAACCCATGGCTCAGGCGGGTCTCAGACTCCTGAGCTCAGGAAATTCACTGCCTTACCTCCCAGAGTGCTAGAATTGCAGGCATGAGCCACCACACCCACCCAGGAGACTTTCTTTTCTTTTTTTTTTTTTTTGAGACAGAGCCTTAAGCTGTCACCCTGGGTAGAGTGCTATGGCATCACAGCTCACAGCAACCTCCAATTCCTGGACTCAAGCAAGTCTCCTGCCTCCGCCTCCCAAGTAGCTGGGACCACAGGCGCCTGCCACAATGCCCAGCCATTTTTGGTTGCAGCCATCATTGTTGCTTGGCGGTCCCGGGCTGGATTCGAACCCACCAGCTCAGGTGTACATGGCTGGTGCCTTAGCCCATTGAGCCACAGGTGCCGAGCCAGAGACTTTCTAAAATCAGTATAAATTTAAAGATCATTAATTATTTTTGAAAGCAGTTCAAAGCACAGTAAGTATATTCTTTTCTTTACTCTTTGGTTTTTTTTGATCAACATAATGTCAGTGTGTCACGGAAGTGTGACTATAGGTTCAGGTGTGTTGTGAGACTGAAAAGGTCTAGAGCTTTAACCTGGAGGAGTCCAGGTTACCGACATAAGACAACACGTGTCAAGTACTCAATTCAGCTTCTGCCCATAAGTGTAACCAATGCTATTATTTCCCAACAATGTTTTTAGTGCAAACATAATTAAAACTCCATGATTAAACAGAGTTTAAAGTACTAAAGCAGTGCCCAGCCCACTGGAGAAGGTTAATAAAAGTTAAAGAGGAGAGCATTGGGTGGCACCTGTGGCTCAAAGAAGTAGGGCGCCGGCTCCATATGCCGGAAGTGGCTGGTTCAAACCCAGCCCCAGCCAAAAACTGCAAAAAAAAAAAAAAAAAAAAAAGTTAAAGAGGAAATCAATTAAATTAAATTAAATCAGTTAAAGAGGAAAGCAATTTTTTCTCTGAAAACAATTCTGTGTATTGGTCTAAGAAATTATGTTTTCTGAGTTTGGCTCTATGTGGGGGATCTCGTAACAAAGGGGTAAGTATCTCTATCTGGTGTTTCCAAAATCTGACTTTGCTTTCCTGATAGAACTTTAACATTTCTAGAAATGGTCCCTTATTCTGTTATCAGTAAAGCATTGAATTAAAAGACAAGAGACCTGGTTATAATTCTTAGCCCAACTTTCCACACTAATGTGGCCTTCCTGGGGCTTGGGGAAGAAATTGTATAAGATGACCCCTTTCGGTTTTAAAATTCCTTCTCTGATTTCTAAACGTCTCAACCAAAGACAGCCTCTTGCTACTTAGATAGGAGCCCACAGACATAGACAAGCCAGACCCCAACAAAGAGATGAGCCCGGCAGGCTCCCCGGCCTCGTCCATAGGCTGGAGATGGCCATCTGGAGAAGGCAGGGTCATCTGATGGACAGTCATCTTAAATTTGCTTCTTGTTATTCCCTCAGCATTTCCTTTCAAGTCAAAGGTCAGTAATTTCCCCACTTCCTGCTCCTGCAGCAGACAGAAGAAGATGTGAAATGCAGAAATAGCAGGGTCAGGACACTGGCGTCTTGGAGGCGAATTGGTCTAGGGAGCAAGAACGTGGGTGTACTGAGGTACCACTCTGGGTTTCCAAACCCTTGGGACTCTTGAGCCTTGGGAAACAAATGAGACAGCTGATGTGAACCACTCAGAGCAGATCAGCTTAATCTCACTTCCCACCAGACGACCAGAGAAAGCGAGCACTTAGCAAGATATTGGGAGAAATGTGTCCTAGAGCACAGCAGCAGGTCACAGAATTTAGGGGAGAGGAAAGATGTGTTGAGGAGGTGTTGAGTTCAAATCCCAGCTCTGCTACCAACTAGATCCATGGCCTTTGACATGCTGCCAAGCTTCTTTGTCTATGCAATCTTTATTACTCACCTAACCACCTCCCAGGATTATCATATAAATAATGGGATTACAGGTAGGAGAGGGAAGCACAGTACCCAGCACACAATAGCCAATAGCCATATGGATCTTAGATTATCTCCCAGGCAGACATAAACTTTATCTTGCTTCAATTGCCAAGGAGTCTTCATATATTCTTTTCCCAGACCGATAGCATCAAGAGTTTTTCCCACAGTTTGCACAGCCAAGGGTACAACAATTAAAGCAAACAGACAACTTTCAGAATGGGAGAAGATATCTGCATGCTATGAATCTGACAAAGGATTGATAACCAGAATCTACAGAGAACTCAAATTAATCAACAAAAAGAGCAAACGATTCCATCTATCGCTGGTCAAGAGACTTGAACAGAAACTTCTCTGAAGCAGACAAATGAATGGCCAAGAAACACATGAAAAAATGCTCATCCTTCCTAATCATCAGAGCAATGCAAATCAAAACTGCTCTGAGATATCATCCAATCCCAGTGAGAATAGCGCACGAAGTCCCAAAGCTGCAAATGCTGGTGTGGATGTAGAGAGAGGGCAATACTTCTACACTGTTCGTGGGATTGAAAACTAATACAGCCTCTATGGAAATAAGCATGGAGAATCTCAAAAAGCTAAGAAGATTGACCTTCCATTTGATCCCACAATCCCATTACTAAGTATCCTGAAGGGAAAAAAAATCATTTTGTCATAAGGAGAGTTGCACTAGAATGTTTATTGCAGCTCAATTTGCAATTGCCAAGACACAGAAGCAACCCAAATGCCCATCAACCTATGAATGGTTTAATAAATTGTGGTATATGTATACCATGGAATAGTATTCAGCCATAAAAATGATGGAGCCTTTATATCTTTTGTATTTACCTGGTTGGAGTTGAAGCACATTCTTCTTAGTAAAGTATTATAAGAATTGAAAAGCAAGTATCAATGTACTCAATACTAGTACACGGACAGGAGAGAACAGCATAGGTGTATTCACCTAATACCCCAATGTAAGAAAAGTACATAGCACATCCTCTGGATCGGAGGCTCAACTACAACTTGAACTTTAGAAATGCAAACAATGAAATGCCATGAAGGGTATGTTAAACAGTTTGATGAAAACATTTCAGATTGTATATGAAACCAGCACATTGTACCCCTTGATTGCATTAATGTACACAGCTATGATTTAATAAGAAAAAAAGAAATGCAAACAATGTAACCTAATCATTTGTACCCTTATATTAATCTGCAAAAAAAAACAAATCTTGCTTCAAAGAACTCATCAAGAAATTTCAGCACATTAGGGACCCATCAGAAGAAGTGAAGGATACATTCTCCTCTTGTTCCCCATTCCCATGAAGTGATCCTCTCACAGAATCCTGCTGGGATTACTCATGGAAAAGGAATAAATAAAAAAGAGAGAGGCAGAGAGACACATGTTCTGCACCAATGAACCCCAAACTCAGGAGACTCCAAAGGGATCTGAGCTCAGTGGAACATTCTGTGGTGTGTTCTGCCTGTGTCGTTAGCCAGGCAGTCCTGGCAATGGGTTCTGGGTCATGGGTCTTTTGGAACGTATTTTCAGGAAATTTTTGCTATAAACAGAGCTACCCTGAGAATTGGCCAAATCACGGAATCTATCCCTTTATAGTTACACACTCCTTCCACCACAACCCTTAGCGACCTCTGGTCTGTTCTCCATCATTGTAACTTCATCTTTTAGCAACAAAATATAGATGAAATTTCACAGCGTGAGACCTTCTGAGACTGAATTCTTTCACTCTGTATAACATCCCTGAGCTCAATCCAAGCTCACACTTAATGAGGTGTAGCCACAGTTTGCTCCTTTTTACCTCTGAATGGTGTTCCACTGTATGAATGCACCAATTTATTCATCATTGTCTGTTGAGGAACATTTGGGAATCTTGCATGATTCCACCACACCCATGCTGCTGATGCCTGAAGGACATTTGGATTGATTCTGGTCTTGTGTTATTAGTAATACGATGGCTGTAAGCATTTTTGTCTAGGTTGCTGTGTGAATATGCATTTGCATTTCTTTGGGGTCAACATCGTGGAGTGGGGTTGCTGGATCACCTGGTAAGAAACTACCAGACTGTGTCCCTAAAGGACTGCACCATTTTATAGTCCCACTAGCGGTATGCGGTGGTTTCATTCCACATCCTTGCTGGGACTTAATATTGTCAGTATATTTTCATTTTGGCCATACCCATTGGTGTGTTGTGGTACCTTATTGTGGTTTTAATTTACATTTCTTATGAGTGTTTCTTACTGTTCCCATGTAACTTTAATACGTAGCTAGAATTGCAAATCAATGAAAGAAACTGGAACTTAGCAACCACCAAATCTGCTAATGCACCTGCACAGGGGTGCTGGGTTTCCACCTGTTACTATGGGTGAATTGTCATGTTCCCACTAACTGTTCCATCTACACTAGTGGTTCTCAACTTTCCTAATGCCACGACCCCTTAATACAGTTCCTCATATTGTGGCGACCCCCAACCATAAAATTATTTTCGTTGCTACCCCCAACCATAAAATTATTTTCATTGCTGCAGTGAAAATTTTATGGTTGGGGGTCACCACAACATGAGGAACTGTATTAAAGGGTTACGGCATTAGGAAGGTTGAGAACCACTGGTCTACGTGATAGAGTGTTTTCTCTCTCCCCTGCCCAAGGGCATTACTTGTGTAGTTGTTCCTTCTTTCTTGTAATCATCATTTTTCCCACTATTAGATCATTATTATCAACAACATACAAATATTCCATAAAAAATAAAACTATTTACCCACACTCCTCCCTAGCTACCACCTCACCGTTCTACTCCCTCTTATATAAAAGTCTGAGAAAGAGCTTCCTATATCTAGTGTCTTTATACCGTCCTCCTTATCTCTCCTCTGTCTTTCTTTTATCTCTACTCCAATCAGCCTTTCATCTGCTCCAATTCATGGAACTGCTGTCAAATTCATCAATCATCTTCATGTGCCAAGTTCAAAGTTCAGACTCTCTCAGTCCTCAGCTTATTCACCAGTACTCAGCAGAAGTGATCACTCCTTCCCCTTCTTACTTTCCTTTTATCCTGGCAGTAGGGGTCCCCCCTCCCCAGTAGCTATCCATGTTGGCCTCCTTTGCTGGTTTCTTATCATCTTTCTCCTTTCAGGCCCTGGGCTCAGTCCTCAGACAGGTTCTTTTTACACTCACTTCGCAGACGAGCTGACTCTGTCCCAGAGTGAAACTACCACCTGGAGATTGGTGACTTTCAACTTTGTATCCCTAATCTGGCCTCCCCAATGAACCCTGTACTCACATAGTGAACTGTCCATTTGGCATCTACATCGGGATGTCTCATGCACACCTCAAGCTTAGCAGGTGCACAGCTGAATTTTTGAGGAATTATTTCCCATCCCCGAAAATGGTAACTCCATTCTTCCATCTGCTCAGACTAAAAGCCTGGAATCATGCTTTATTTTTCCCTTTCTCTCATCTTCCACATCCATTCCAATAGCAAATCTTGTGGGCTCTCTCTCTCTGAAAATATCCAGAAAGCAAGTAATTCTGTCTAGTCCTATAGCTACATGCCAGTACCAGTTACCATCTACTCTCACTGCAACACCTTCTAAATGGTCTTCTTCCTCATTTCTCCCTCACTTAGTTGTTTACACAACTTAAGAATAAACATTTAAAAACAAGAGTCAGAATATATCATTTAAAGTGTTTCCATGGATTTTTATCTCCCTGTGAATGAAAATCTAAAGCCCTTTGCACCGGCCTTCAAGTCTTTCCATGGTGTCACCCCAACTGCCTTGCCAGCCTCCTTCCTCCCCATCCACCTTTTCCTGCTCATCCCGCTCACTCACAATCAATGTATGGGTGGTAGTTGGCAACAGATACAATTGTGGTTGTGTTCTTAGTGGGGACAATCTGGGGGAAAGGGATGAAATTATACTGGCGCAATCACTGGCCATTCCCATAGAACTCCCCTGTTGGAGCTGGCTCTTGCTTTCCTCTCTGCCCGGATGTTCTTTCCTAGATCTCTACTTGATTCTTCCTTCCTTCAATCCAGGCGTTTGCTCAAATACCACTGTGTCAGAGAGGCTTTCTCTCCCTTGTCAAGGCAGCCACTAGCACCTCTCATGGAATTAACTCATTTCTTTTATTGTAGTCTCCACCATCACCTCCCATGAAGCAGGATCCCTTGTGACCACACAGTGCCTACCTAGCATTTTGGAGGAGCTTAGTATTAGTGGAATGAGTAAATTGTCCTGCCCATAACCATTTTGGGATAACTTTTCCTTCTAAAACTTTCCTAAATTTCATTTGAGCTAAATTTCATCTGGATAATAATTCCAAAAGGGCTCCATAAATGTGTTTTTCCTAATCACATTTCCAAGCGATAACTCTGAGACCATGGGGCTCTAAATCAGGTTAGCATGGCATCACTTCAAAGAAGAATCCTATTTGGAAAAGTCACATGGTGAAAATTAACCATGAATGGAATGCCTTGGGATTTAAGGGTTCACACACACAAAGTTATGCGTAAATATTCACACACTTGCATGCACGCACACATGATGACATACGCTTGCCCATAAACAATGTGGCCTCTTTGGTAAATACTACGCTTTGTCTCCCTATCAAAAATACATTCTATTTGTTGAAACGTATCCTTTGGCTTTTAAAATGTTTTAAATAAAAACCAAAGAAGTTCAACTCCAGAGGGATTCTTACAGAAATTACTTGGCCGGTTCAACTTTTAAAACTAGGTCATCCACAATTTAGAAATGACTAAACACAGAGTAGAATAAAACATAACTAAAAATTCATACATTCCCATAACAAATGAATTTGTACTTTTAGGATAGCATTTATTAAAATTATAACTGTATTGATTTTTTATTTTCAAATCCTAAGAAGACATGGTAGCAATTTCCATAAATACAGAATAACAAAATTACCTTCCTTCAAATATGTTCTGTGCAGGTAACAACTCCATAACTCCACTGATGCTACCATTTTGGTACATTTATATAGAGAGTTCTATTTTGTAAATTTAGCCCATCCTGGAAGTCTGCATTTTCTAATTCATTCAAGGAGCTAATCCACAAATATACTCACAGTTTTGTTTATAGTATCTTTGTTTTGGTCTAAGAAATGTGGGCCAAATGAGGTCAAATGTGAATTAACCTAAGTATTTGCATGTTCTGCTTTCTGATCATTTTTTGTAAGTGTCCTTAAGACGTTGGCACCTTTCTAAGAGCCTTATTTCTTCTTTTATCTATTCAAAAAATATTTATTTGAGACCTGCTATGTATCAGTTCTAGGAGTTGGGGGTATATCAGTGAAGATGACTAAGAAGAGATCGCTGCCCTGAGAGAGCTTGCTTTTTGAGAGACACACATAATAAAAATGTATTCATTTTATGGTCCTGCATAACAAATTATTAATCCAGCCATTTAAAGCCATGAGGCAGTATGGAAAACCCTCAAAGAACTCAAGCTAGACCTTCTATTCGATCCTGCAATCCCTTCTATTCGATCCTGCATCCACCCAGAAGAAACAAAATCCTTTTACTACAGGGACACTTGCACTAGACTGTTGATCTCAGCTCAATTTACAATCAACACAATGTGGAAACAGCCTACATGCCCACCAACCCAGGAATGAATTAACAAGCTGTGGTATGTGTGTGTGTATATATATATATACACATACATATATATACATACCATGGAATACTATTTAGCCAGTGAAAAAGGCATAGATTTTACATCCTTTGTATTAACCTGGATGCATGTGGAACACATTATTTTTAGTAAAGCATCACAAGAATGGAGAAACAAGAATCCTATGTTCTCAATTCTAATATGAGGACAATTAAGGTCCTGGTACATGGTGGGGGGGGTGAGGAGAACAGAGAAAGGGAAGGAGGGAGAGGGTGGTACACCTTTTGGGGGTGGGACACAAATATAACAAAAGCAATCAGTGTAACCTGGTTTTTTGTACCCTCAATGAATCCCCAACAATTAAAAAAAACAACATATATCCTTATTATTTCACAGATTCTGTGGGTCAGGAGTCTGAGCATGGTTTGTCTGGGTCCTCTGAAAAGCTGCAAGAATGGTGTCAGCTAGAGTTGAGTTCTCATCTGTAGACTCAACTGGGAAAGAGTCCACTTCTAAGTTGATTCAGGTTGTTGGCAGAATTCATTTCCTGTGGCTATATCAATGGCAACCTCTTTCTTTAAAGCCAGTCACAGAGCTAGACTTTAGAAAGGAAATTGCAGGCAAGACAGAGTCTTATGTAACATAATGTAACCCTGAAATGACATCCTGCCACTTCTGCCATATTCTATTGATTAGGAGTGAGCCAAGCCAACATTCAAGAGGAGGGAGCTGTATAAGGCTGTGAATTCCACAAGGCAAGACTGATTGAGGATCACATTAGCACAACAAATAAGTGATTGTAATTTTCAAATCAGTTTATCAAGGCCCATGAAAATCTCATTGAGGAATTTTGCATCTAATCTATAGTCCACAAGTCTATCTAGACAGAATTGGCATCTTCATGACAATAATATTCCTATCTCTGAAAACTGATCTTTAATACACCTACAGCTTCATGGCTTCTCAAGATGGCCCTGAATGGTCTTCAGTGAGGGAAATCTCTTCTACTGATGACAGCTGGGGCCCATAACGTCTGAGGTTCCTATCAGGTCCATGGCCTTTTAGGAACCGGGCTGCACAGCAGGTGGTGAGCGGCAGCTGAGCCATCAAAGCTTCATCTGTATTTACAGCCGTTCCCCATCACTCGCATTATGGCCTGAGCTCTGCCTCCGGAGCAGCATTGCATTCTCATGGAGGCAGGAACCCTGCTATAAACTGTACATGTGAGAGGTCTAGGTTGCACACGCCTTATAAGACTCTACTGTCTGACAATCTGAAGTGATGATGTAATGCAGTTGAATCATCCAAAACCATCCCCCGACTAATGAAAATATTGTCTTCCATGACATGACACCAGTCTTTGGAGGCAAAAAGGTAGGGGATGGTTGGATTATTCCATTTCCTCTCCATCCTATTTATCACAGGGTTTAAAAGTTTTTCCAGATGTCTCAGACACCTCACTCTTGCCAACATCATTCTAATTAATAAATATGTGATAGGTACCTGCTCTTTATAACAACGTATTATGAGTAGTACCCAGAAACGTAGCACAGAGTCCCTGCTTTTAAGAAGCATCTAGCAAAGGAAAAGAGACATGTGCAAACATTACTACCAATTCAAGACATTAGATGCTAAAAACTTTAAAATACTTTTTCTCAAAAAAAAAAAAAGCAGATCAACTTAACAACATTCAGCTTCAGTTTAGAGACAAGAATATCATCTCTAAAATTTCAAATATATTTCCTTGGGCCCTAAATGGAATAACTACTGTACAGTAACCTGCCAGGACTGGTACCCCCAGAGATGATCCTTGATCATTATGAAAAAGTCAGACTCTGCTCAACACAGTCAGAACAAGAGACTATCAGAATATATTTTAAATTGATTTCTACCTAAAACAGCTAGAAGGTGTTCATATTTTTGTGCTTAAAGGCTTAGACCCTTATCTATTAAAATGCCAGTTAGCTCTCAGAAATAGCTAGTTGCACAAGAGATCTGAGTATCCAAAATTTGATGACACTTTGAAATGGGGAGGAAACGTCATAAAAGGTTCCTTGGGGGAGGATCAGAAGGAAGTTTCCTTCAGTCTATGGGATCTGAGCAAGCTTAGCTTGCAAAGTCTATCGTGATTGCTAGTGGGCATGCTTCCCTTTTTCTCAATTATTAAAATTTCTCAATTTTCTTACATTATTTTTCACTTTTTCCTCTTTTTTTTTTTAGATAAGTGGCAGCATGAGTCATGCAACTACATCTGCTTCCCACGATGTCTTAGAAAAAAACCATCTAGTTGAGTTGAGTCTGATTTAGGGGCAAATCAGAATTAGCTCTTGACTTGCAAAATTCCCTTTTGTTCTTTGCATTTGACATTTTTATTCCAAAACAGGAAGAGCGGAATGAAATCTATGTAATCACTTAGGTTCAGTTCATGTCCAACCTCATAACCTTCATTTCTAAGGGCCTAAAAAACAAGGTTTCAACCAATGGTACATTTTTAGTGGCAACTTTAATTAAGACGTGGATATTCTAGAATTCATAGACTATTTTTCCTTTTTTAATTGCCAAAAGAGAATAATTATTGTAAACTATAATGAAAGAAAGGTATGCTAACAAATGTTGGCACTTAGTGAATATTTTTAAAGGTGGGGTCTGGCTGTGTTGCCCAGACTGATCTCAATATTGTTACTAACTAATTGGATAATTAAGTGACTTCTTTTATTTCTTTGGACCTCATTTTTTTTTTATTGTTGGGAATTTATTGAGGGTACACAGAACCAGGTTACGCTGATTGCTTTTGTTAGATAAGGACCCTCTTATATTTGGGTCCCACCTCCAAAAGGTATACTACACCCCTTAAACCCCCCTTCCTTTTCTCAGCTCTTCCCATCCCCCACTCCCCACTGTGTACTAGGACCTTAATTGTCCTCATATCAGAATTGAGTACATAGGATTTTTATTTCTCCATTCTTGTGATGCTTTACTAAGAATAATGTGTTCCACATCCATCCAGGTTAATTCAAAGGACGTAAAGTCCATCTTTTTTAGTGGCTGAATAGTATTCCATGGTATACATATACCACAGCTTGTTAATACATTCCTGGGTTGTTCTTTTTTTTTTTTTTTTTTGAGACAAAGTTTCTCATATTGCCCAGGATAGAGAGGCCTCAGCCTCCCAAGCAGCTGGGGTTACAGGTGTATACCACCTCACCTGGCTTGCTTCTGATATTCTCTTTTCCCCTTTGCTCCTTTTCTCTTTGATTTCATTCTCATTTATACATTAATACTTCATATTTTAAGGAATTAGCCCTTTTTAAACCACATGTCTTACAATATTACTAGCTATTTTTTGTCTTTTTACTTTGTTATGGTATTTTTGATAAAGCACACATTTTTATTCAATAAAATTACCAGGTAATCCTAGTAATCTGGGAGGCTGAGGAGGGTGGATTGCCTGAGCTCACGGGTTCGAGACTAGCCTGAGCAAGAGTAAGACCCCTGTCTCTAAAAACTAGCAGGGCGTTGTGGCTGGTGCCTGTAGTACCAGATGCTAGCGAGGCTGAGGCAAGAGAATTGCTTAAGCCCAAGAATTTGAGGTTGCTGTGAGCTGTGACGCCATGGCACTCTACCAAGGGTGACAACATGAGACTCTGTCTGAAAAAAATTTAAGTTTTTGTAGAGAAGGATCTTACTACATTGCCCAGGCTCTTTTGCTCCTTACCTCAAGCAATCTTTCCTCCTTCCTTCCCAAAGTACTGGGATTACAGGTGTAAACACCTGGCCTATTCTAACTATATTTAACCAAATATGCCCCAAATTGAATCAATACCCTACTTGTAACCAATAAAAAAAGATTAGAATAAAAAATAAATAAATAAAAAATAAAATTACCAATAATTTCCTTTCATGACTCCTGGGTTTTGCTTCGTACTTAAAAATTTCAAAACAAAAAAAAAAGAAAGAAAATCTGATTTTTTTGTTAGATGTCTGTCATTTGATTTTTTTTCTGCTTATGATTATGAACTAATTACTTGAGAAAGACTTTAAGGTAAGAGGTAAGGCAGGGATTTATGTTTTCTAGATGACTGTCAGGTTATCCCCAAACCATTTAATGAACAATCCATCATTTCTCCAATAATTTGAAATGCCTTCTTTATTATATACTAAATTCTCACGTGCATTAAGTCACATTACTACAATATCTATTTTATTTAGGCATCTGTAATTATACATCATACCATAGTTGTTTCAATAACTATACCTTTATAGTATATTTTAATAATTGGCAATGGGCAGCGCCTATGGCTCAGTGAGTAGGGTGCTGGCCTCATATACTGAGGGTGGTGGGTTCAAACCCGGCCCCAGCCAAACTGCAACAACAACAACAAAAATAGCCGGGCGTTGTGGCGGGCACCTGTAGTCCCAGCTACTCAGGGGGCTGAGGCAAGAGAATCACCTAAGCCCAAGAGCTGGAGGTTGCTGTGAGCTGTGATGCTACGGCACTCTACCAAGGGTGACAAAGTGAGACTGTCTCTAATAATAATAATAATAATAATTGGCGAGATCTGTACTTCACTACCCTTCAAAATTTGTCCAGTTATGCTTACATGTTTATTTTCAATGTGAAAGTTTAGAAGATGCTGGTCTAGCCTAAAAACATTTCTTTTGGCATTTTTACAGTGACCATAGTAAAGTTGCTCTTTTATTGAGATAAAGTAGTTTAACAGTATGAGTTAATCACAACCACCACGCCCTGGTGTGGTTCCAGTTGGCCTCTTCCCTCCTAGCATCTGCGACACAAAATCAGAATGGCCCCTGGGCTCACTCATGACAAGGGAATTATTTAGTGGTTTGCGTACTTCCTGTTTAGCCACAAAGCAACAAACACAGAAAAACCTCAATCCCTTTTATCCAGAAAGTGTTTTGAGAAATTCAGGCTGCAAAACTTCCATTGACAATGAAAGCTTCTGTAGAGTGTAAATGCTCAGAATTCATAAGCAAGAAAAAAAGAGATGGTGAGAACAGGCCGGAAGCCACACTGGGCTGATTTAGGGTGGCCATAATTCCAGTGAATAAGGGCGGCTGTTCTGGTCTTGAGAATAATGAACAGCATTTTCTTCCAAAGAACCACATGGCTGACAGCTTTCTACCTCCCTGCTCTTGAGTTCTGTGCTCCTGGGCCTCAAATGTAACACTCAGCATCACACATGCAAATTGAAAGCACTCACTTGATAAATAAAAGGCAAGTGACCGTATCATCTGGGAAAAGTAAACTTACAGCTATTTAACAATGAGTTCATCACAGTAACAGCTAATGTTTTATTTTGCACTCCAAAGGGGCAAACAGGGTAAGTGGGTTTTGTCATTGACCGCTTGTGACAGTGAGGGGTAGGTGCGCTCATTCCGCACGAGGCGGTAGAATCCAGACGGAAGTGGTCCACCTGCAGTCCCACCCAGCTGCTCAGGAGAGAACAAGGGGTCAGGCCATGGGTCACCAGAACCCATCGCTGTAAACGCTGAGCTGCGTCAAGGCTGCTTCTCCTGTAACTAATGACACACAGTCGCCCTCTCCTTTTTCATCTTGACAACAGCCTTGAGGGACAGGCATACAGAGTCCCACTGTGTAGCTGGGAGAACTGAGGCTCAATGAATAGGACCTCCTTGAGGTCACATGTCGTTTCGCCAGGCTTAGAGTCCAGCGTTTCCTGTCAAATGCTGTGGTCCGTGTCAGCCTCTCAGCTACCGATCCCCTCTCCCCTCACTGTTCTTTGTGACCGGAGCTGGGCCTGGAAATGCTTCTCCGTGTACAGGGGCACAATGTCAAGCTTTGTTAGTGGAGGATGTTGGAAAGATGCTGCGGCAGGACGGGGTTTCTCTTTTCGAGGTTCCGGAGTGCCCCCTCCCACCGGATTTTGCCACCGCACAGCCTGTCCTACATCTGACCCCAGCAGTGAGCGGCCACTTGAGCACCCAGCTCTTTCAGGGCCTCAGCAGCTCCCCAGGAAGCTTTGTCGCGAGTCCCAAGGCCTGTCACTGTCACCTCCCTGTGCACATTCTGCCTGCCACCTCAGAGCGCAGATTTGCAGCAAGTTCTGCAACTTTGTGGGCACACAGTGAGGTTACAGTGACCTCAAGGAGGTCTGGGTCTCAACCTAAGGGCTGGTGGCAGCACTTTCTATCTGCAAATCCTGTATCATCTGGGACCCTCTCCTCTTCTCCTCACTGACTTATTGCAGTTAATAACTCTTTTTTTTTCTTTTTTAAATCATACCCGTGTATATTAATGCATTTATTTATTTATTTATTTATTTATTTATTTATTTATTTATTTTAAAGGATTTTTTTAAATTCTTTTTTTATTAAATCATAGCTGTGTACATTAATGCAATCATGGGGTACCATGTGCTGATTTTATTAATGCATTTATTAATATGCATGTACAATGTGCTGATTTGATATACAATTTGGAATGCTTACATCAAACTGGTTAACATAGCCTTCACCTCACTTATTTGTTGTGTTAAGACATTTATACTCTACTCTTAATAGTTTTGACATGTACCTTTGCAGTATGCGCCATAGGTGAGGTCCTCTACTAGGTGTCCATCCAGATGACCAAAAATCATTTTACAGCAAAGATATTTGCACCAGAATGTTTATTGCAGCCCAATTCATAATTGCCAAGTCATGGAAGGAGCCCAAGTGCCCGTCCACCCATGAATGGAGTAACAAATTGTGGTATGTGTATACCATGGAATGTTATGCAGCCGTGAAAAAGATGGAACATATTCTTCTTAGTAAAGTTTCTCAAGAATGGAAGAAAAAGTACCCAATGTACTTAGTACTATTATGAAACCAATATATGATCACCTATACTTTCATACAAATATTAATAACTCTTTAAAGCAAACTCCCTATTTTCGAATCTCGGGATGGTTTCTGTCTCCTGGTTGGCCAACGATTGCTCCATGTTGCTTCTCTTCTGACCATCTTACTGCAGAGACCAAGACCCAAACATGACCTGGCTTCCTGTAAACAGAAATGAGGGATTCAAGAAGCCGGGAGCTGAGGGTCATTTTCTCTTACCTCATTTTCTTGGTCTCTCATCTAAGCTTCACAGGATACAGGCAAAAAGAAAGAACAATAATGCACTTTTTACGACACCTAGGACATGTAAAAATATTGTTTCATAATCTAAAAACATTCCAAAGGGTTTTTTAAGTTTCTAACTTATGTTTTAACTATATCCCTAGTACAGTAGCCAGCATCCAATTCCCCATCCCGTCCAATGGGTTGATGTAATCAGGTTTTAGATCTCAACATAATCTCTCTCCCAGGAATGAATGAGTCTGATCATAAACTCTCACGACAATGACATCCCCTCAGTGAACACTGCAGCTCCAGGTGTGTTAACACAGTCGGCCATCAAAGCAGCGCTCAGGACCTGGGCAGCAAGGTTGACTATTCCTCTTCAGGCAGCAAAACTTGTTACTAGGAGAGTTAAATGACTCTCATAGGGGGAAGTGGTAAACAGCAAAACTGGGAGCTAAGACGGGAATTCAAGACTTACAAATTCATTGTTTTGTTTTGTTTTTCCATTGCCTCCCCAGTGGCTGGCTGTTTCCCGGACATGAGCTTTATCCTCTGCTAAGGAATTTCAAAGATCAGCAAATAAGAGTGTGTAGGGGGTTATTTGGCAGGGTGAAGGGGGTGCTGCAAGGCTCTTCTGGCACCTTCTATCAATGTTGAGCAGAAGGCATCTCATGCCTTGAGCCGGTCCCACCCCAACCCCAAGCAGAGAGGCAGGAAGGGAGCGTGGGTGGGGCCGGGCTTGGACTGGGAGGGCAGTGGCAATGCTGCTGCTCAGTTTGATAGGGACTCACAAGGCCAAGGCTGCACAGAGGGAGGAGGGGTAGGATGAGGACAGCAGTTCCTCTGCTCTGACCATCCTGCTTGGCTGCTCACAGGCTGGGGGGAAGAATTTGCCTATGGTCCAAGGCTGCACCCTGGCTGCCCCCACCTGGCATTCTAGGACACACACACTAGGGAGAAGCAAGCCCGCAGCACCCCTTTATAGACGGGCTGAGATGTCCCGCTTTGCAGCAGACTGCCCCAGTGTGCAGCTGCTGTAGAGCCGGTGGCACCTGCTGAGCTTTTATAGTACTTCCTTGTACTCTCAATGTTAAATCGTGCGGTTCTCGGTCAGGGTCAGTTCCACGGCAGACGGCAGACGGCACAGTGCACAGGGATGCCACCACCTCCAGTGTGAACGTGTGTTCCCTCTGAAGCATGCCCTTTGGGAAGACTGAGCTGAAGCTCTCTGAATCCCTCTCAGTTTGTGGAAAGCCTCTCCCCTTCTCCTCCTCTTTCCACTACAGATTCAGTTGTGTCTCTGCTCACAAGCTCCTTCATCCGAGGTTTCATAAACTCAAATCTGTTCTCTAACTCTGGAATCCTCAGATAGTAACTAAACAAAGCAATCTACATATTCAATGCAATCTCCATTAAAATACTATCATCATACTTTCAAGATTTGGAAAACACAATTCTTCATTTTGTATGGAACCAGAAGAAACCTCATATAACCAAGGCAAGTCTTAGTAACAAAAACAAAGCCAGGGTATCACCCTAACAGACTGTCAGCTATACTACAAGGCGATAGTGATCAAAACAGCATGGTATTGGCACAAAAATAGAGACCCTGACATTTGGAACTGAATAGAAAACCATGAGATGAAACTAACCTCTTATTTGATAAACCAAATAAGAATATACACTGGGGAAAAGAATCCCTATTCAATAAACGGTGCTAGGAGAACTAGATAACCACATGTAAAAGACTGATACTGGACCTGCTCCTCTCACCACTTACAAAAGTTGATTTGAGATGGATAGAAGATTTAAATCTAAGGAATGAAACAATAAAAATCCTCAAAGAAAGTGTGGAGAAAACACTTGAATATATTGGGGTGGGGAAAGATTTTATGAATCGTTTGGCAATTACAACAACAACAAAGGTAAATAAATAAACAAATGGGACTTAATTAAATTGAAAAGCTTCTGTACAGCTAAGGAAACAACCACCAAAGCAAACAGACAACCTTCAGAATGGGAGAAGACATTTGCATATGATGAATTGGACAAAAGCTTGATAACTAGGATCTATAGAAAACTCAAAATAATCAGCAATAAAAGAGCCAACAATCCCATATGTCAGTGGGCAAGAGAAATGAATAGAACCTTCTCTAAAGAAGACAGACGAATGGGTGGTGCCCATGGCTTAAAGGAGTAGGAAGCCGGCTCCATATACCTGAGGTGGCGGGTTCAAACTCAGCCCCGCCAAAAAAAAAAAAAAAATATATATATATATATATACATATATATATATATATATATATATATGAAAAAATTCTCATTGTCCCTGATCATCAGAGATATGCGAATCAAAACAACCCTGAGATATCACCTAACCCCAGTGAGAATGGCCCACATCACAACGTCTCAAAGCTGCAGATGCTGGCGTGGATGTGGAGAGAAGGGAACACTTTCACACTGCTGGTGGGACTGCAAACTAATACCACCTTTTTGGAAGGAAGTATGGAGAATCCTCAAAGAACTCAAATTAGACTCCCATTTAATCCTAAAATCCCATTACTAGGCATCTACCCAGAAGAAAAAAATCCTTTTACCATATGGACATTTGCACTAGACTGTCTACCGCAGCTCAATTTATAATTGCCAAAATGTGGAAACAGCCTAAACACCCACCAACCCAGGAATGGATTAACGAGCTGTGGTATATGTATACCATGGAATATGATTCAGCCACTAAAAAAGATGGAGACTTTACGTCTTTTGTAGTAACCTGGATGGAGGTGGAACACATTCTTTTTAGTAAAGCATCACAAGAATGGAGAAGCAAGATTCTGGATTAATATGAAGGCAGCAGATGAGCTAATACAAGGAGGGGAGAGGGGAATGAGGGAGCAGTGAGGAGGGAAGGTGGATGGGGGTCCCAGTGTATGGCACACCTTTTGGGGGCAGAACACAATTATCAGAGGGACTTTATCTAACAAATGCAATCAGCATAACTGAATTCTTTGTACCCTCGATAAATCTCAAACAATACAAATTTTTAAAAAGATACATTTATATTAAAAAAAAAAAAATCCTGGGCAGCGTCTGTGGCTCAAAGGAGTAGGGTGCTGGCCCCATATGCCAGAGGTGGCGGGTTCAAACCCAGCCCCAGCCAAAAACTGCAAAAAAAAAAAATCCTGTTTTCGATTTCCTTAGAAACTGTGGTAGAAGTAAGAGTCAAAGTGAGACAGAGTGTGTAACTGGGAGAAGGCATGTGTGGCTGTGAAAATTTCCAAGTGGAATGTGGTGTAAGCAGAACTCCTGAGGCTTCACAAGCCTGTAACAACCACAGTGGCAACCCTGAAGGTGACAAGAACAGTTGCTCACACTTCTTAGGCATGTACAGTGGGCCAATGACTATTCTAGCTTTTTACATGCACTGTTCCACTTAACCCCCAAGTAGCCATATCAAGTAGATGTGAATTAAGAATGTGTATTTAATGTAATACCCTATGATGGTAGATAGCACCTTCTGTCTGTGGGACCCCTTTCTTCTCCCATACACTACCAAAGACCTCCTCCCATCCACCCCTAGGTATTTCTGGAACCCCAGGAGTCTCATTAGAACTTTATCGATGTTTTAAAACATTTTTTTAACTTTTTAAAACTTTTCATTTGGGCCGGGCGCAGCAGCTCCCGCCTGTAATCCCGGCACTTTGAGAGGCTGAGGTGGGGCAGATCGCCTGAGCTCACGAGTTTGAGAGCAGCCCTAGCTAGAGAGAGACCCATCTCTAAAAATAGCCAGTTGTGGTGGTGGGCACCTGTAGTCCCATCTACTTGGGAGGCTGAGGCAAGAGAATCCCTTGAGCCCAAGGGTTTGAGGTTGCTGTGAGCTGTGATGCAACAGCATTCTACTGGGGGCGACACAATGAAACTGTCTCAAAAAAAAAAAAACGTTTTCATTTGAAATAATGTCAGACTTCTATAAAAGTTGCAAAAATAGTACAAAGAATTCTAATCTACTTTCACTCAGATTCCCCAAGCGTTAACATTTTATTTAGCCACAATATAATGATCACAGTGAAATTAACATTGGTATAAATAACGCTGTTACAGAACCTACTAATGCCTCAGTAATGCCACTCTTTCTGGTCTGGGGTCCAGCCCCAAATCACATACTGCTCTCTTCCACCATTTCTCCCTGGAGGTCTTTGATTTGACACATTGTCTCGTCTTTGTCTTTCATGATGCTGACGCTTTTGAAGAGTCCTGAGCAGTTGTTTTGCACAGTGATCCTCAGTTTGGGGTTGTCTGAAGTTTCCTCATGATCTGTGTTCTGGCTCTCTGTTTTGGGTAAGAAAATCATGGAAGTGAGGTTGTGTCCTTGTCGCAGCCTCATACAAGGAGGCACATGATGTCAATATGTCCCTTTACAAGTACTGGTAACTTTGACCCCTTAGTAAGGTTCTGTGGGCCAGGTTTCCCCCATCGAGTTACTATTGTGCCTTTTGTACTTAGCATCTTGCGTGGAATACTTGGGAACAGGTGAACACCACATGTGTTCTCATTATGCCTTTGTCAATTAAGGCTAGGTTGTTTTTCCCGAATGGTGATGTGCTAATTCTATGAGCCCTTTTATATTTACTAGTTGGAATTCTGCACCAAGGAAGAACTTTCTTTTCTCCCTCCTTTGTTTAAATTTATATTGATACAAACTCAAGAACACTTCTTTTCTCCCCTTGGGCTTTGATCAACACAGATTTGGCTACCAGGAGCCCTTTATAGCTGGCTGCAGGGGGACTCAGCTTTTCCTGTGGGCTTCTCCTCATGGGCCTGCACCTGAGAACCATATCTGGAGGAGAAACTTGTGACTGCCCTGCCTTGACAGCCTGAAAATTGTTTCTCTAACTCTGTGTCCTGCGGGGCGCTCTGGACTCTGTCTTTCTTCTCTTCTGAAGGCCTCGGACTGCTCAGGGGTTTAGGGCAGAAAAGGGGACATTGCCCAGCACAGCATGGACCTGTGTCACCTGAGGCTCAAGCGGCACTGCCCATACTGGAGTCACACATCAAGTGCACGTGTTTCCAGCATGTAACTTTCTCCAGCTTCTCATTTCTTTATCTTACTCTGAGAATTTGAAGAGTTCCAGGAGAAAAAAAAAAAAAATGTGGTGAGTGTGAGGAGGGTTCAGAATAGCTGGCAGCCACAGATACGAATCAGAAGTGGCATGGAAAGTTGAGCAATCAACTCCGGGGTGAGGGGAAGTCCCCAAAATAAAATGCATTGGGAATCCCCCCATTGGAGCAAAATCATCTTCTCTGTTTTTTTCTCTCTAGTAGCGCAATAGTAAGTATCCCTCATTCTGGGCATATGTAGTATTTTTTCCCAAACAGCTTTCATATCCATTATCTATCTTGATCTCTATGCATTCTCACCAAACAAAACAAAATATGAATTTTTTAAAATCTATTTTGTGGATGAGAGAACTAAGGTATTTATTTATTTATTTATTTATTTATTTTTTAGAGACAGAGTCTCACTTTATCGCTCTCAGTAGAGTGCTGTGGCGTCACAGCTCATAGCAATCTCCAACTCCTGGGCTTAGGCGATTCTCTTGCCTCAACCTCCCGAGGAGCTGAGAACGAAGGTTTTTATAAGATCATCCAGGCTAAATGAGTATCTGTACCTAAAATTCAGGCATTCTGGTTTTCAGCCCAGGTCTCTGTTAGGTGACACTGCCCATCGAGTCACCTCCCTTCCCCTGGCTGGTTTCCTGATGACCAAGCTCCAACCAGGTATGGAATTTTATTATTCGGAGAAGCGTAGCACAGACTGGGGGTAAGGTGATATGAAGTTCAAAAACAAAGTAGAGATTCAATCTATTGCTTTGATATTTTTAAACTTTTATTGAGTTTGTTTTTAATGGAAGAACTTTAAAAAATTTTTAACTAAGATAGAAGCAGGATATGTGATCTTTATGTTTGTCAAAGGGGACATGGGCAGAAAAGTTCGAGAAACACTGGATGGAATGGTCCTGAACTCTCATCCAGCCTGTTGGTCACTGATTCTGTTTCCACCAACTTAGTGACACCCCTAGGAATTTCATTTGCATATCATGACCCACGTTCTCAACAACTCTTGGGAATGTTTTGTTAGGCTTTGTTACCTAATATTTTTATTTATGCCCATATGTGTGTATTTATGCTAATATAACTCAAAAAGGAGTGTGAGATGTTTGAAGGCAGAATCTGGCCCAGAGGTAGAGGAAAGGCTTGAGCATTATGTGAGGTTCTTCTAGTTGCAGATTTTAAAAGAAAATAGAAAAAAAGCTCCCCAGATGTAACAGTGACCCCTGAATATCTATGACTTGCTGTGGGTAGAAGCTTATTCTAAAGAATGAGTTGTTAGAACATATGTTTCCGGGCTAGAGATCAGCAGAGCTCTACTAAACTGATAAGAGAAACAAACCCTGGAAGTCACTCTACCCAGGGCAACAGCTTGAGACTTTGTCTCAAAAAAAAAAAAAAAAACAGCTCAGCGCCTGTGGCTCAATGGGCTAAGGCGCCAGCCACATACACCTGAGCTGGTGGATTTGAATCCAGCCCGGGCCCACCAAGCAACAATGACGGCTGCAACCAAAAAATGGCTGGGCGTTGTGGCGGGTGCCTGTAGTCCCAGCTACTTGGGAGGCAGAGGCAGGAGACTCTCTTGAGCCCAGGAATTGGAGGTTGCTGTGAGCTGTGATGCCATAGCACTCTATCCAGGGTGACAGCTTGAGGCTCTGTCTCAAAGAAAGAAAGAAAAG
>CAUYRH010071530.1:0-16623 GCA_963574655.1 Perodicticus potto
GTAGAGGGAGAGATTTCAAGTGGGGAGAGAGATGTTGGTTCTCTATTCTGTTCCATACATCTATCTCTCTGTTTTTGTGCCAATACCATGCTGTTTTGGTCACTATTGATTTATATTACTGTCTCAGGTCTGGTAGAGTGATTCCTCCTGCTCTGTTTTTATTTCTGAGTAATGTCTTGGCTATTCGAGGTTTTTTCTGATTCCATATAAAATGAAGTATTATTTTTTTCAAAATCCTTAAAATATGATAATGGAGCTTTAATAGGAATTGCATTAAAATTATATATTGCTTTGGGTAGTATAGACATTTTAACAATGTTGATTATTCCCAGCCAAGAGCATGGTATGTTTTTCCATTTGTTCACATTTTCAGCTATTTCTTTTCTTAAATTTTCATAGTTCTCTTTATAGAGATCTTTCACATCCTTTGTTAGGTAAACTCCCATATATTTCATCTTTTTTGGCACTACTGTGAAAGGAATGAATCCAAAATTAGAGCAGAATTAAATGAAATTGAAAACAAAAGAATTATACAACAGATCAATAAATCAAAAAGTTGTTTTTTTGAAAAGGTCAATAAAATAGATAAACCTTTGGCTATCCTAACCAGGAAAAAAAGAGTAAAATCCTTAATTTCATCAATCAGAAATGGTAAAGATAAAATAACAACAGACCCCCTCAGAAATTCAAAAAATCCTTAATGAATATTACAATAAACTTCACTCTCAGAAATATGAAAATCTGAAGAAAACTGACCAATACTTGGAAGGATGCCACCTACCAAGACTTAGCCAGAACTAAGTGAAAATGTTGAACAGGCCAATATCAAGTTCTGAAATAGCATCAACTATACAAAATCTCCTTAAAAAAAAACAAACCCAGGAACAGATGGCTTCAAGTCAGAATTCTACCAAACCTTTAAAGAAGAACTAGTACCTATATTACTAACCGCTTCCAAAATATAGAAAAAGAAAGAATACTACCCAACACATTCTATGAAGCAAACATCACTTTGATCCCTAAACCAGGGGAAGACCCAACAAGAAAAGAAAATAATAGACCAATATCACTAATGAATATTGATGCAAAAATATTCAACAAGATCCTAACAAACAGAATTCAGCAACACATCAAACAAATTATACACGTTGATCAAGTGGGCTTTATCCCAGGGTCTCAAGGCTGGTTCAATATACATAAATTTATAAATGTAATTCAGCACATAAACAAATTAAAAAATAAAGACCATATGATTCTCTCAACTGATGCAGAAAAGGCTTTTGACAATATACAACCTCCCTTCATGATCATAATACTTAAAAAAATTGATATAGAAGGGACATTTCTTAAACTAATAGAGGCCATCTACAGCAAACCCACAGCCAATATCGTATTGAATGGAGTTAAATTGAAATCATTTCCACTTAGATTGGGAACCAGGCAAGGTTGCCTATTATCTCCTCTGCTCTTCAATGTTGTAATGGAAGTTTTAGCCATTGCAATTAGGGAAGAAAAGGTGATCAAGGGTATCCACATAGGGTCAGAAGAGATGATATGATTGTATATCTGGAAAACACCAGATTCAGAAGAGATGATATGATTGTATATCTGGAAAACACCAAAGATTCTAGTACAAAACTTTTAGAAGTGATCAAGGAATACAGCAATGTCTCAGGCTACAAAATCAACACCCATAAATCTGTAGCCTTTATATGTACCAACAATAGCCATCCTGAAAATACAGTCAAGAATAGGACTCTTCAATGATTATACACCACAGAAACATAAATTTGAACAATTGCCATATATGAAAATACTTTCAAAAGAGCTAAGGAAACAGGGCAAGACACAACAGTACTTGTTTGTAACACAATAGTAAGAAAACATATGTTGTAGAAGCCAGGAAAGACAGTTTTCCATTGACCATGCCTTCAACAAGAACACCATGACTTCCACAATAAAACCCAGCATCATCTTTAAGCAGGTGACTACATCCCCAGACTCCAATCTGGCACCTACAGACCCAGCCTACAGACCCATCTCAGCATCAGGTGAAACTCTGAAGACCTAAGGTGACAGGCCAGCAAGGGGACTCAATCTACTCAATCTCTGGTTCACACCCATGGCAGATCAATACCAGCAGCCATGGCAGATCAATAACGGCAGATCAATACAGGCAGCCCAGGCCCAAGAAAAAACTCAGTAGCAGGTAGACCTCAGTGGCCCTGGGCTTTCAGCTTGCCTTATTTGCTCCAGGCTTTTGTCCCTCACAAGTAGGGTGCAGGCCCTAACAATTCACCTGGCCTGTCAAGAATCTCTATATGGGCTGACTGGTGAAGAGTTTTCCCAGACAAGTCCAGTCTGAGAAAACCATAATCACATTGATTTGTGGCCACAAGAATCAAGAATGGTCAAAGAAACATGATATCACCAAAGGGACAACCACATCAAAAAGGATGACAAAGATTGAAATAATAAAATCTCAAACAAAAAGCCTGGAGCTGAAAAATATAATGATAAAGCAAAAAATACAATAGGGAGCATCCACAGAAGTCCTGATTGAGCATAAGAAAGAATCTCCAAATTAAAACAATGGTGTATATAAAAATACACAGAGGGGAAAAAAATGAAAAAGAATAAAGAAAGCTTACAAGATTTGTGGGTGAGTTTCAAAAAAGCAAATAGTCAAGTCACCAGAGTCCAGGAAGGTGAAGAGAAAGGGGTACAAAACTTATTTTTTTTTAAATAGAAAACTTTTCAAACCTGAAGAAAGATAAATAGGAAGGTTAATGGTCTCCAATTAGATACAGCTCAAACAAGATTACTCTGAAAGATATTATAATCAAACTGTCAAAAATCAAAAGAAAAAGAACTTAAAGCAGTAAGAGAAAAGAAACTTAACTGCTGAATTCTACCAAATATTTAAAGAACAAAGGGCAATTTTCTTCTAATTCTTCCAAAAAATTGAAAGGAAGTAGTACTCCAAAATTAATTTGGCAAAGCCAGCATTACCCTGATACCAAAGCTAATCAGGGACACTTCAAAAATCGAAAACTATAGGCAAATATTCCTAATGAAGTTGATATAAAAATTATCAAGAAGTTGCTAGTAAATAAAATTCAACAGCACATTAAAAATATTCTTCACTATTTTGAAGTTGGAATCATCCTAAGGATGCAAGGATGGTTCAAAATCTTAAATCAAAAAGTTGTATATACTGCATTAACAAAATGAAGGATAAAAAATATGATCATTTTAATAAATACAAAATTTTTGACAAAATTTACTATTCTTCTATGATAAAAACTCCCAAAAAATTAGTTTTAGAAACAATGTACCTGAATCTGGTAAAGACTATACATGGAAAACCCACAGCTAACATTGTATTCAGCCGGAAAGGAAATGGTGAAAGGTTTTTATGTGAGATCAGGGCAGCATAAGGATGTCTGTTCTTACCACTTCTATTTAATATAATACTTGAAGTCCTAGGCAGAGCAATTAGGCAAGATTTAAAAAAAAAAAGTCATTCTAATTGTAAAGGAAAAATTAAATTGTTCCTATTTTCAATAACATTATTTTACATGTAGAAAACTCTGGACTCCACAAAAAAAAAATTGGAACTAATAAACAAATTCAATACAGTTTCATAATACAAAATAAATACTAAAAAATATCAGTAGCATGTATATACACTATTAGTTAACTATCTGGAAAATACATCTAGAAAAAAATTCCACTTAAAATAGCTTTTAAAGACGCATTTAGAAATAAATTTACCAAAGGAGGGGAAAGATTTCTACACTAAAAACTATAAAACATTGTTTTACAAAAAATTGAAAAAAGACAAAAATAAAAAAAGATATCCTGTGTTCACAGAGAAGAAATATTGTTTTGGGTTTTTTTTTTGTTTGTTTGTTTGTTTGGTTAGTTTGGTTTTTGTGTTTGCAATTAAAACGGCTTTATTCCACCTGGGTGCAGTGTGGAGGATCTCCAACCAGGAAGAAATCTACACCAAGAAGAAATACTGTTATTAGGGTTGTTCTATCCTAAGTATGCAACTGAGTTAACAAAAGACTAATGAGATCTATGAAGCAAAAGGAGAACTTTATTTTCTATTTTTTAAAAAAGAATCAGCATATGGGGGAGATGAAGCCTTTCTTATAAAACCAGAAGTGTGATCCAAAAAAACAAAGGTCTGGTTTAAGTAGGGGTGAAAAAAAAGAGCTCCTCCCTTCCTCCCTTAGAATACTCAGGCAAGATGACCACCTTTCTTCCCATTGGGCTATGTCCACTGGTTCTACTTCAAAATTTAAAGCATCCCTACCAACCATAGGGAGTTTATCTCATCTGAGGGGCTTGAGGTCTTATTTCAGAGTTTTGTTGAATAATAGATTTAATTCCTTTCAAAATTTCAATGATATTTGTCACGGAAGAAAAGAAAAAATTCTAGAATTTGAATAGAAACACTGTAGACTCTGAATAGCTTAAACAATCCTGAGAAAAGAGAACAAATCTAGACACATCATCCTTAGCATTTTTCACAATAACTAAGAAATGGAATCAATCTAACTGTCCATCAGTGGGCAAGTGAATAAGACAATATAATATAACATACACAACAAAATCCTATTCATTCATAAGAAGAAGGAAAGAAGAAATTCTGTGATTCATGGCCTGAATGCACCTAGAGAACATTATAATAAGTGAAATAAGTTGGCATAGAAAGACAAATACCACATGTTCTCACTCATATGTGAAACCTAAAACAGATAATTTCATAGAACTAGACAGAAGAATGGTATTTGCCAAGTTACCAGGGGCTGAGCTGGTTGTGTGGGGAGAGCCTTCAGTTGAAATGTACAAAATTTCATGTTACATGGAAATAAGTTCAACAGATCTACTATACAACATGGTGACTATAATTAATAACAATACTATATATTGTATTGAAAATTGCTAAGAGAATGGATAGTTATCCTTTTTCTCACCACAAAAAGGATAGTATGTGCAGCAATGCACATGTTAATTAGGTAGATTTCATCATTTCCAAATGTGTATATACTTCAAAGTATCATGTTGTACATGGTAAATACATAACATTTTATGTCAGTTTAAATAAAATAAATTTGAAACGAAGATGTATCCTTTTGTGAATATTAATGTGGATAGATTTTTCCCTAATCTAATTAAATCATGCAGATTTTTAGGGATTACACTGATACTAATTTAGCACCAAAAATATACAAGTAGAAAGGAGATTGTGGCCTGAAAGTCTGAATTACCCAATTACTCAATGTTCTGTGTCTTTCACTTAAGAATCTATTTAAAGTTCTTTTGAAACATAGGTCAAGGTTTGACAAATTACAGTCTGCTGGGCAAATCTGGCCTATCACCTGTTTTTATGAAGATTTATTGGAACAGTCACACCCATTCGTTTACATATTGTCTACACCTGCTCTTGGACTACCATAGCAAGGCTGAATAGTTATCACAGAGAACATCAGAAAGCCTAAAAATATTTACCATCTGTCCTTTTACAAAAAACAATTGCCAATCTCTAACCTGGTTCATGAGATGTCATAGATGACCTTGTTCAAGCTCATGTCATAAACAGTTAAACCAACAGAAACAGAACGTAGACCTTGCTCAATGATTCCTAATTCAGTAAATGAAAGCGTATGTTAAAAATATCCCAAGTTCTTCTTTTCTTTTTTTACCTGTAACATTTTGAATGTTTGTGAGTGAATTGCCATCTTCTTAAAGGTGAATCAAATACTCAGTGAGTCCTTTCTTAAGCCTAACATCTATAATTACAAATATTATAGATGAGGTCTCCCACCAAACTAAAAGTTATGTTAAACACTGCTTTGCTACCCTAAATACAATATAGCTGCTCCTTGAGTTGTGATGACATTATATTCTGATTAAATACATCATAAATCAAAAAGCATTTAATGTTAGCAACATAGCAGATGGTCCCTAGTAATGATGGTTTGACTTCAGATTTTTTAACATTATGGTGGTGAGAGAACAATACTCATTCAGTAGAAACTGTAACCTCATTCATTGTAAATCAAACTAGCTCCTTGATTTACAATGGAATTATGCCCTGGTAACCCCATAAAGTGGAAAAATTAAACTGTCATAAATTGGGGACCATTGTAGATGAAGACTACAGATAAATAGCCAATTTTCCATAAAGTTTCTAAAGCATACTTAATGAAAGTTCAGGTAGCACACAACTTATTGAGATTGCCACTAAAGCAAACTATGCCACCTCAAATTAAAGTTTTCACTCTTTTTCAACCTTTCCAAGTTCTATAACTTAAGGCAAGTGGTGTAAAAGTTTCAAAACTGGAGTGCTGCAACCAGAAAGCACAGAAGCTGATCACATGCCCCATTTTGCTGGAGTAATTGATGGCAAATGGTCATCTCCATTCACACCACTCATGCCTTGAAAACTGCTGGTTAAGATTCCCATTTGTTAAGAAAGAATAAAAACGCTAAAGCAGCCTTCTTCACTTTTTATTTCCTGACTGAATTTGGCTTCTATTTTGTTTTTTTAAATAAAAAGCAGACTCTCATTCTTTCCACTGTCATTATATTGTCAATCTCTTGAGAATTCTAAATCCAAGTTTAATTTCTAATTGCATAATCTCACTGGTTTTAATCTCATTTCCTGAAAGTCCTTTCCTTGAAACACATGCCCTGGCTGATTCCAAGGCACACTTACTGTCATCACGGTTTATAGTTCTTTTTCTTCCACTCTTAGTTCTTCATCCACTCTCTCTCTCTTGCTCACTTCCCATCATTCACTGAAACATTGACTAGATGGGCTTTGTGAAGAGAGGAAATTTCTACTGTATGAGTCAAAATCCACATCCAATACCAGGTAGAGAAAATACTTCAGGTTTTTACTTGTAACCTGACCAGTGAATAAACTGATTCATTGATAAACTCACAATCTTAACAATATACAAGTAAAGTAGAAAGCTTTTTGTTTTAAGGAGAAATTTTGCTACACGTGGCTTCAGAAAAGATTGTGCCAACTGTTACCAAATTTTCATGCTAGGATTCTTTAATCACCATGTCTCTTTCGCTCCTAGACATCTTACGAGCTGCCTAATTACCTTATTTTTCATTTCTTACGTGTTATCTAATCTCCAATTGTATTAAAAGGTTTTGAAAGCAAAGGAAGTGCCTTTTATTTCTTTTCATTCTCCTTTTGTAATCTACAAAATTTGCTGCGTACGTTCTATCTCCAAAAACTGATGGCTGATTAGTTCCTGGGCATAAGTGTACTCTTGTGATAAGTGAATCTACTGGTCTTTTTTTGCCTGAATGTGCAGGGAAAATACCTTGGTAAACTTTCCTGGAGGTTTTGACATTGGGGTTGAACTACAACAGATGGTGTCTTCCCACAATGACGTCATCTTAATACTGCTTTGCAACCCTAAACAATATATATGAAAACTATGGATGAATGGGCAATTATATTTAAGAAATTTTAACACATAATCAAAGTTCTAAAATAATTGTTATTGAAAGAAAATTGGGCATTGTGAAAAACTTAGATATTAATATGCTGGTGTGTAAAAAATATGCAACATTCAAGGTTTCACCCTCCCTAAAAAAAATGCTGAAGGAAGTGGGTTCTAAAACCACAGTTTTAAAGGTTACAAATTACTTAGAAAAATCTTTCCAGTAATATTCTTTTTTCAAGAAAAGAATGTAATTCCTATCAAGCACATGGGTATTATAGTTTCAGAAATAAGGAAGAACACCTGGAGGGCTAGATAACACATTGGGTGAAAAGATTTTATAAAATAGCATTTAACATCAGTCAGGTCTTTTAGAAAAAATGAACAAAGATATGTGATGACAGAAAAGTTGAAAAATGACAATAATGTTCTAGAAAAAGGAGGGTTGGGGATTATATATACATATTTATATATATGAATATTTTCTTACTGGTGACAATAGTTCTAGAATCTTAAATCTTAATCAAGAATCTTAAGTGTGCCAATGATGTAAGTAATTTCCAGTCTCCTAAGAAAATGATGAGGAAAAAAATCAGAATATTCACAGCAATCTAAGCATGTAAAAAATAGGAGAATTCAGTATTTGGTGTAAGGGAAAGGTAGTATAATGTGTATTTTTCAAAGACTAACATGAAGAAATGCTTAGGGAAATAATAACTGCTCATTGTCTGTGCCAGCAGCATATTGGGCACATTATAGGCATGATCTCATTTAATTGTTAGATATTCACACTGGCAGGTGGAAATTATTAATCACTTTCACAGATAAAGAAACTCTTACCAGAAAGGTTATTCAATTTGTCCAAGATAAGAAAGCTGGTAAATGCCCAAATTGTGTATTACACTTAACTCTTTTTAAATATTGTTAAGTTAAAAAAAGGAGGTGGCAAGTTCTAAAGCTATACGCTTATTGGGTTCTTAACTGTAACAAATTAATTAAAATATATGGGAAAGAAATATAGCAACCTCTAAACAGAAATTCTGAAATATAGTAGGATGGTAGGAAAAATGTCAGTTTTCTAATATAAGAATGTATGTCATTAATGAGGCAGAAACTTCAGATAGAGGATTCATCAGATTCCACAGTGCATTAGACAACATTGTGTCCATTGCTTTGTTCAATGATCCTTCGTTTATGTTATGACTGATTCCCTTTTATCTTCATTCTCTACTTATATTTTCCTGCCCTCTTTCACAAGTATTTTATTGTGTTTATGGGGTGCATTTTAGTTCCTGCAGGCAGAATGGGTACTAAAGCCCCCTAAACCTAGCACGTGATGACATAGAAAGAAGGCCTCAGTGAAATGCTGGCACCTTGAATTGAGCTTCCCAGCCTTCAGTAAATTTCTGTTCATTATAAATTACCCAGTCTGTGGTATTATTCTATTATAGCAGCACAAATGGACTAAGGCATATACATTCCATCAGGAGCCCAGGAGAGTCCGTGGGACACATGCCCAGACCAGATTTACTGTCAAAGCAGCCCTAGATTTCTCTCAAAGGACTGCCTGCCCTGTCCACACTCTTCTATCTGAGTAGTAAGTTTCTGTATAGTATAGCCACGAATTATTTCCTTTTTCTAACACGAGCAGGTATTAGCTGTTAAAAAGAAAAGCCAAATTTAAAATAAATGGCTCATAACACTGAGTATTTTAATGACCCAGGTCCATTTTGAATTTAACCATTTAAAAGAAAATGTCATGCAGAGTTAAACCTGGTCTTTCATGAATCTACTGGAGGAAAATGAAAAGGGATTTTAAAATTCATGTTGATAAGCAGCAACAGGGATAGAGGACAATAGTGTGGCTTCATGCTTCACTCTGTGAAACTTCATTTGTTTGGAATGATAGCTAGAAACTTAAAACTGCTTCTATAAGTAAATAACATAAGACGCTGAATTAAATCTGTTGTGATGAATAGCGTACCACCATTATGCACTTACCCTTGTGACACCTGAGGACCTCTGTAATGTTTAAGATAAGCCTAAAGATAGGAGAAGAGCAATACTGCAAAGACCATGCCCTCAAATTTCAGCTTTATAAGATACAACATTCTTTATTTCTCTTTGTTGCACTTTCTTTTCTTATTTATTTATTTATTTTTTAGAGATACAGTCTCACTTTGTTGCCCTCAGTAAAGTGCTGTGGCATAACAGCTCACAGCAACCTCCAGCTCTTGGGCTGAGGCAATTCTCTTGCCTCAGCCTCCCTAGTAGCTGGGACCACAGGCGCCCGCCACAATGCCTGGCTATTTGTTGCACTTTCTGAGATACCTGCTAACAAGTCTCCTTTTAAAAATGCTTAACAGGTGGTGGTTGGTGAGTTAGCTGTTCACATTGTAGATTTTATTAATTTGGTGTTAATGATTTCCTCCCAGCTTATTGTGACAAGGGCCTCTATAAGGACACGGAGGGTTTCAGCCAGGGTAAGGACAAAAAAAAGGGCAGAGAGAAAGAGTGATTCAGAGGTAAATGTTTTCTTCCTTGGTTAGAGACAATTGTACAAAGCTAACATCCTAAAAATCATCCCTGAAACGTCTTTCTCCTGTCTATTACCCAGTTTCAGTCCACCACCAAGTGCGGTCAACTTTATCTCATAAGTCTTTTCCATGTTTGTCCATTTCTCCCCATCTAGTCCAGCTTGACTGTCATCATCCTCCACACACCACACTCCAAGGTACCATTATCCCTTTTCTTGAACCTATGCAATAGTGTCCTGGCTAACTTCTAGAGTTCTGGAGGTAAAATCTGCTGTTTTTTCTTATTCTCTACACCATAGAAAGAATCTCTTTTTAATATTTAAATATGAACATGGCATCCTGGAAATTTGAATAATTTCCCTTTGTCTCAAGATAAACCAAGACCCTCCTTAATGTAGCGTAAGAGGCTTTTCACAGTCTCTACCCTGGCTCACTTGTCACCTCCCCTCTCTCCACTCCTGCCACTGGTTTGGTGTCCCTAACACTTGACTTGGACCCAAAACTCTCTTCCCATGAGTCTTGGAAAGTGCTCTTCCTTCTACCTCCAACACTCCTGCTTACTCTCTTCCTCTCAATCCCAACCGTGTTTCCTTCAGTTCTCTGGCCTAAGTGTTTACAACTTCATGGGCACCTTCCTTATTCATTCCCTACATTTAGATACTTACATAGCAAGAATGTTACATATGCTTCTGACAATTTCCCCTAACAGACTATCATTACATGAGGTCAAATATCATGTGAACTTTATCAACTCCTACATTTCTAGAGTACAGGACAACTTAAATCAATAAATATGAGTGTATTAAAGGAACGGAGGCATGAAAGTGAGTGAAGCAGCTGGAATAAAGGACAGATAACATCTGAAGGTGAAACAGCAACACATAAAAGAAAATTGAGATTTATACATTTACCTAAGCAATATTTCTGTAACATCCACTTTCTGATAAAGATTGCCTTTAACACTCATTTTCTAATAACAAATATCCCCCCAGTGCTTTATAAATTGTATAATGTTTTAAAGTGTAGGCATTCTAGTTCTACAGCCAATATTTACAAAGCAAGGACATTGCACGAAGTTATTTGGACATGACTGTATCAGAATACCTTGGGAAAAATGTAAAATTATTTTATTTTTTAATTGTTATGTTGACAGATATTTCTGACCATTCCATTTCATGAATTCTACCCTGGTCACCACAACGTGAGGAACTGTATTAAAGGGATGCAACATTAGGAAGGTCGAGAACCACTGAGTTAGACAGAGCTGTATACAAGTTAGAATCAGGGAGATACGTTTTCCAAGATTGACACATTTCTAGGGGGTACAGACACAGACTGAAATTGAAAATTTTCCTCGGCCTCTGGAAACTGGCAGTTAGGAATGAAAATCATGCCTCAGAAGTAAAGGCCAAGGTGGGTGAATTACCTGTGAAACTTCATCAGCTGCCCAGGGTCCCTGTTAAGTCCGTGCGGGGTCATTCTTGCTGAGCCTAATCAAGTATCCCCACAAAGCAACAGGGAAGTGTCTTATATTTCCTTTTCTCCTGACCGCCAGATAAATGTCAGAATCTTTTCAAATTCATTACAGTCCTGAAAGTGCCCAGGTAAGGCTCTGTATGCCACCCTCCAGCTCATATTTTCTTTTTCTTTCTTTATAAGGAACTTGGCTCAATAACTACATTAAGCTCCAAGAATGGTGAAAATGTTTCTTGTAGCCAAATCTTGTTCTCTGGGAGAGAAGACCATAGGCAGGCAGGCTCCAGTTTATGAAAGGGCTGTATTTTAAATATTCCCTTGACTATAAATAGTTTAGTGCTTGAAATTTATTCTCATAGATGCTATGCTATAAGTGAAATTCATTTCCCTGGCTGGTTTTCAAAAGTGATGTGCTATTTTAAGTATAGCCATCTACCACTTTTAACATTATTTCTGAATATATTTATATCTTTTTTCTTTTTTCTAGTTGCAGAGGTATATTGTGATGTAACATTTACAATATATGAAAATATCTTTCCCATTCTGCTAATAGACTGCATTGCCACAATCATCACAGTTAACTTATCTATCCATAATGTACACCTATATGTTTAGCTATATCTATATATCCCTGTTCTTCCTTAGCAAGGAAGGTCTATTAGCAGAATTAGAAAGATAGTAAGTACTACTTTCAGCTACTACAAACTTTATTCCACATTAAACTCTATAACCATGGGAAAGAAAGGTATTTAAGTCAATCTTCTTGTTCAGATGTCCCAATCTTCTGGATTGACATTTAAAATTGGACAGCTACTAATGGACATTTAAAATTAGCCAGATCTAACCTGTAAATTGAGATGTCTACCTTCCCTTAATAAATTAGAAGACTGGCAAAACAAGTCTCCTATTTTAAACAGCCTGTAAGAGTTGAGTGGCCTTTAACATTACCTTCCTTGTGGCCTTTCTTGAGTCTGTTTGTGCTTTTTACTGGGGCTGCCCTTCCTCCGGTGGTCACCCTCTCTGCTGCTCCTTCTCATCCTATAGTGGGAAGTATTCCCCGTGCTCATAGTAACACATTCATCTCTGATGCATTTGATTTGCCATTTCTGATGTTGTTTGCTCTGAATTGAAAAACAAATGGTGATTCCTTTCAAAGCCAAAGTGGGAGTCTCTGGCCTTAGAAATCTGTCCTCCCACTTCCAAGTATCGGCCTTTTCATAAAACAGGCGTGCATATGTTTACAAGGTCTTGTACCATCTACCAACAGACCTGTAGTAAAAACTAAAAATAACTTCATTTATTTACTCAGCTTGCAAACAAATGAGGCAATCGCTTTGGAAACTGACTCACTATGCTTTGGGTTGTTTTAGAAATAAGGACACAGATAACTGAAAAACATTTTTCCTGGATATCTAAGAGTCTGATTCACATACTTTGATCTATTTTCATCAACACGTTAAAAAATTAGAGTTTTAATCTTTAAAAATATAAAACATGAAAATGGTTATATTTAATTCCAAAAAGTAGTCTGAAGTATCTTTAACCTCCCTCCATCATGGTTACTACAGCTACTAAGTCATCTCTTTAAGAAACAAAAGTGTGTTTCCCATGAGTAGATTTCCAAAAATAGCCTTCTGCCTCCCTATCTTCAAATCAGTTTAGCAAACTAAAACTCTTATGAAATATCTGTATGATAGAAATTCTGGAGCGTCTCCCTTAAAATACTGTTCAAACTATTCAAATGAAAAACAAGTCCTCCTCTCAGCCAAAGCCTGACTCTTCCTTCCTAAAGGCCCCACTGCTCTTCCTTCCTAAAGGCAACCACCGCTAACATATCCATCTACAGCTGATGCAATACGCCCTGAGAACCCTCACTAGCTAGGTATTAGAGAAGAACAAAATTTAATCCAAACTGCATTTTTAGGCCAAATCCTCTAATATGAATAATAATCTTTTAGGGTATCTCAGGCTATTAAACCCAAGCTCTATCTTTTAGCTCTCAGGCACTTGCCTTTGTTTCCCCAAGATGTTTCTTTAGTGTTCTTGTGACTGTGAGATGAAGGTATCTGCCTTGTGTGCTCACGACTAGAAACATTGATATGTGACCAGCTCGTTACCCAAGTGATGACTGTCATTGACTGCTCTGAGATTTGTCCCATGGGCTTGGATTTATTCATTGTATAGATATTTACTAAATGCATCCGATACACCAGACACTTTTTTTTTCTTTGTTTTGTGTGTGTGTGTGTGTGTGTGTGTGTGTGTGGCAGAGTCTCACTATGTTGCCCTCAATAGAATGCCATGGTGTCACAGCTTAAAGCAACCTCAAACTCTTGGGCTTAAGGGATTCTCTTGCCTCAGCCCCTTAAGTGGCTAGGTGTACAAGCACCTGCAACAATGCCCAAATTTTTTTTTCCTTTTTGTTATTGTTGTCTTTGTTTAGCAGGCTCTGGCTCGATGTAAACCCACCAGCCCCGGTATGTGTGGCCAGCACGCTAACCACTGAGCAACAGGCACCAGACACTTTTTACAGGCACTGAGGCTAATGTGTAAAACAAAATGAAAAACTCTAATAGGAACTATGCTTTCTATTAAGGCATGTCAAACAATAAATGAACAAAATATGTAGTATATTAAATTATAATGTAAGGAAACAAAAAGAGAAGAGATGGGAAAACATGCTGTTCTTAACAGGTAATCAGAAGAGGCCCCTACTGAGAAGGGTGGCATTTCAATTAACCAAAGGAGAGAGTCAACCTGCAGAAAAGGCATCATGCTCTGTTTCCCTTTCAGGGGCATCCAACCTTATTTCACTTCTGCCTCACATTGGAAGAATGAGAGTTATCTTGGGCCACACATTAAATACACAAATACTAATGAAAGCTGACGAGCAAATGAAACGGTCTGTGCATGCTTTTCTGTGATATCCTACAACACAGATAAGAAAAATGTCCTCAAATAATTTGCTTTTGGCCCAGGGGCCACAGGTTGGACAACCCTACTTAGATCATACAAATCTTTCACTTTTTCAAGATCAGGGTAGTGAATAAGGTGCAGGGGCCAAATTGGTCTATCACTCATTTTTGAACAGCCATAAACTTAAAATGGTTTTTCCATTTTTTAATTGTTGAAAACAAGAGAATATTTTGTACTACGTGAAAATTATATAAAAATTTTAATTATTGTATCCATAATGAAAGTTTTCTTGAAACACGGTTATGCCCATTTGTTTGTGTATCATCTAGGGCTCTTTTCATACTATCAGAACACAATTGAAGAGCACAGATCTTCTGGCCCACAAAGCTGAAAGTGTTTATCCATCTATTCCTTTATAGAAAACATTTGTTGACCCCCAATTTAAAGCAAAAGTATTCCAGTCTACCTTTCATAATTTTCATGCTATTTTTCCATACCTATAGATTTATAATAGTTATATCTTTAACTTTGTTAGTCACCTATATATTAAATTAAAAGTTTCTGATAAACTCAGATATAAGATATGAATTTTATAATATTATTTGATAGGTTTTTGTCCATCTTAACTTTCATTCTTTCTAATATAGGTATTGATACCCGTCCGCCAAATTACATCAGGAACTCACCTATAGTTGAACAATGTTGGGTTTAACTTGTTGCAGTGGGAAGATAACATTCCATGTAGAACCACAGAGTATCTTAGCAAAAGGGTATTACTAAGATTTGAGTTTATGGAGGTGATTTGGGAAAGGGTTCGAGGAAGCAGGGCTTGACTAAGGATCAGATGATGTCATGAGGCAGGGGAAATTTGATGCTTGTATCTTAATACTTACCTATGAAATGAAAGGAATTAAATAAGGCTAATCTGTAATTGGTGAGCCAGGGGCAGTCACTCATATTTACCATGAAAGGAGTATGTTTGGGCATTTTTTTGGCTTAGGATATGTTCTGTTCTTTACCTACATTCAGACATTACTGCACAATGGTCTGTATAACATAGAGACATTATGGTAATAGAGTTAACTGACTGATGCCAGTGTTCTGTGAAATTGTTACATTCTATAAAAGAACATTATTGTCTACTTGTGAGAGGCAGACAAGGTTAGCCTAGCAACACAAAATCTTAAATTGGTATCTAACCTTTTTTCTTTTCTGTGGCTCATTGGAAGAATTAGAGTTGTCTTTAGCCACACGATAAGACACAAACATTAACTACAGCTGATTAGCAAAAAAGAAAGGTCCACGCATACTTTTCATGATATCTAAAACCACTGATAAGCAAAAATGTCCTCACAAAATCAGCATGTGGCCCAAGGCCACAGGTTCAACACCCTTGGATAGTACCAGGCCAGCTTTTAGCTCTCAGAAGCTGTTTTTCTTGTCTTTCCATTTTTAGTTGTATGGTTCTTTTATTTTTTTCTTACACATAATACTGCTGCATTTTAAAAATCAAATCTGAGAATCTTATTCATATCAATAAATTTATCTCATTTTATTTGGAATTAATTCTGATATCTTATGCTTTGTTTGAAAGTTATTTTGAAATGGTCTGATACCCATTTTTTATTATACTTGCAGATTTTGCTAGCCCCAAAGAATTATCAATAATTTCCCTTAAGATCCTACATATTCAACATGATAAGTTACTAAAAATTAGCTTAAGGAAAGTTAAATTATTGCACCATTTCCTCCAGACTGCCTTTCCCCACTGGGACTTTTTAAAGTCCAAACTGTATCTCAAGCTTAGATTAAGATCTAGATAAGTCCAATTCACCCAATTCTTTATGAATAAGATGCTTAACATTTTCTTATGCTTATAAATTGTTTAATATTTTAATCAAAATCATATCCCCAGGGTAGGAGTTTTAGAACTTTGGAACAAAAGTCTCCGTAAATCCTCTTCCCAAAAAGTAACTATAAAACTGGACAAAATTATAATAAAGAAACTATTTTAGAACACTGAAAGTTGATCAAAGACATACAACAAATTGAGAAGTATTTATTTAAGATAAGTAAATGAACCTTGGTAAGCACAGTGGGAATATACTGAGTTTTACTCTGTGGTTATTTCTTGACAACGTAGTTTTATCAATGTAGGGTGAACCATGAACAGCAGCCTCTCTGGCAGTGGGGGCTGCTGACTGTATTTGGAG
>CAUYRH010071531.1:0-33772 GCA_963574655.1 Perodicticus potto
AGTTTGTAGGGATGGGTGGGCGGTTGGTATGATGGAAGGAAGGAAGTAATGAAGGCAGGGCGGGAGGCAAGAAGGAAGGAAGGAAGTAATGAAGGAAGGGAGGGAGGGAAGAAGGAAGGAAGGAAGTAATGAAGGAAGGGAGGGAGGGAGGGAGGGAGGGAGGGAGGGAAGAAGGAAAGAAGGAAGGAAGGGAAGGGGGAAGGAAGGAATGAAGGAAGGAATGAAGGAAGGGAGGGAGGGAAGAAGGAAGGAAGGAAGGAAGGAAGGAAGGAAAGAAGGAAGGAAGGAAGGAAAGGGGGAAGGGAGGAAGGAAGGAAGGGAGGGAGGGAGGGAAGGAGGGAAAGAGGGAAGGCAGGAAGGTGAGAGGGAGGAAAGGAAGGAAGGAAAGAAGGAAACAAGAAAGGAATAGACATGAATTATGGCAAAGCTTACTCAATCTGGGGGATAGAGGTGTGGTTCCGATGGCACACGAAGCAGCTGCCATCCTTCCTTCTCCCCTGCCTTCGTTCCCCCTCTTTCTACTCTCTCAGGTGGCTTCAGGATTAATTATTAATATTTCCTAAAATGTGGCAGAAGCAGGGTTAGAACTGTTCATTCACCGAGAGAGAGAAGACCTAGGAGGATTGTTTATAGATTTATGATTATGGAGAGAAGAAATAGGAAATAAGCAAATACAAAACAGAAACAATGAATAAAGCTTTGCTATGTTTTGCAGAGGTAATAAACATGGGACCATGCATTTCTCATTCACATTACATGGTGGCCAGTAAGCTTCAGCCCTGCTCTCTCCTTCCAGAGCTCAGGCTAAAGGGAGAACCCCAATGTGAAGGATAATATTTTTGCAGCAGAGGGAAAAAAACAGGGCATCTCGAAGAAGCTCTCAGAGGCTCTTAAAGTTTCTATTCAGAATCGACATTGGCCTTTCCCTTTCATGTTTCACTGTACAAAGTGTGTCTCATGGCCAAGCCTAATAAAGATTAAGACAGAAATAACTTTCATTATGAGAAATATACTAAATATAACGTATTGTTTCAGGTGGAATACGTTTGGGTATAAAAGTGTTTTAAAATAGTTAAGCCAGAATTATAATTATAAACTAGGATTGTCTTGGCAAGCTTCATATAATTTTCTTACATATATAGGGCACGGGTTATTGAGAAGAGTATTTGAATTGATCAGGAACTACAAGTAAGAGACTTTGCATGCACTACTGGATGCGTGCACACATGGTGAGGGGAGCAAGGGAAAACAGGCAGAAAGATTAGATCAGGTGCGTCAGGAAGTTAGAAAGTAAACAGAGATTGTGAGATCACTTCCAAAATACAAGTCAAGACAAAGTATAAAGAACTATGAGTTTGACTGAAATCATGTCCTTCATCTCAGAAAGCAAATCATGCTAAGAAGGATGAGAGTCGACGGTACCATTTCTCTGGCCTCAGAAATTGAGTCATATGTGCTGGGTCTCAAGAGATCAATGGGAGTTGAGTAGTCACTAGAAAGAAGAGTATTTGGAATTGTTAGTTTATCAATTGCCAATGTTTTCTATGTAACAATAGTTTATTCAGTTATATTCCCGTGTAGAGGAAATTGGAATAGTTCATGCCCAAAACAATTTGAAGAATTCTGGTTAATATAGAGAAACTCACATCTTATGAGACTAGACTTTTTTTTAAACTAGGAATTCAAAATACCATAGAACCTCCATGGTTCATACCCCACTATATTGACCATCTCCTTAATTTGATCTAATTTTCATAGACCAGACATGCACCACACATATATATTAGTACCGTAGGCCTCATTCCCATGTTGACCACCTCTGTATGTTGACCTGTTTGTTATAATTATTAAGTGGTCAACCTACCAAGGTTCTACAGTGCATCAGAGATTACATAGATTGATATGGAGTGGAACAGTAGCCAAGAACCACATAAGAATGAAGAATTAGGAAATAAATAAATTAGAAGTTAACTTAAATTTCTGTTGCTAATAAGTGATTTCAATAAAACTAATGTTTTTTGGCTTAAAATAGTTTTCAGGCATTAACCTGAAAGCCATCCAGAGTGTCTTATTTATGTTTTTTTAAACCTAGCATTTATGAGAAAAAATATTTTAAGTAAGAGATGGAAATACTTTTTTCATTTAAAATGCAGAACAAATGCACTTGATTCTAAGAAGAATCAGTCATTTAATTGAATTCTCCAGAACACAATTCACAGTTCAAAGAGAAAATATTCATTTTAGATACTCCGTAGACATTAACTATTGTCATGGAATGAAATAAGCTGTGATAATTAACCCCATTCGCAGAGCGAGGCGTTGGTGGGGATGGCAGGGCCTTGAGGGAGCATCACTTTCTTGCCTCACAATTACTTATTTACTCATTTCAGTACTTTTCTTTCTTTCTTTTTTTTGATTACTGTACTTAATTGTAGTTTCCTGTCCTTGATGCTAGCATTATAAAATTAAGTTTTTCCTGTTATTTTTTCAAAAGCAATTCAAAACAAGAGCCATATTTTCTTAAATATATGGATATTTATCAATGAATATATGTAAAACCCCTAGGTTCTTGGGGACTCCTGTTTATGAAGCACTGGAAATTATTTCCCTGGGGTCAAGAATACTTAATTTGTTCTATGATGGGTGTGATGGAAATTTGTGTTTTAACCACAAGGTGGCAGAATAAGCCTGGAGCAACATGTACCCTCTCACAGTCACTCTTCAGTCATCTGGTTCTGATACAGATGAAAAAAGCTAGAGTAACTGTGCTGTGCGCCTTTGTTAACCTACATGCCTGTGCAAGAAAAATGAAAACCTAAGACACAGCATTTGAAAAGAAGTTAAAATGACTATACACTCTTTTCTGCCCTCAAGACAAACCCCATGCAAAAGGTATTCTAAAGTTAATTTTTAGAGAATGTTTGAGTTTCAAGTAAATAAATACTTTCCCTTAGCTGATTATTATTTTGAAAATCCCATGAATATGTTCTGCCCTCTAACTGCCTCACATCCTCTGCAATCCAGAGGATTGTCACGTTAACAGTCTGCTTCTAAGATCCAGAGGAAGATACCTGGGCAGCCACCGCTAACGGTTACTTTGAATGGGCCTGAAGATCTGTGCCAGTGGAGAGCAGTGATTACCTTCCTCTCCTCTCCTACCCAACGCTACTCCGTTTGTACAAGGGAACAACACACACTTACCCCCATGCACTAATCCAAAGGAAGGGACAGTGTTACGTAAGACAATACAATAAACCGTACTTTGTTATAATTGTCAACATGGTCAAAGGCATGCAGCTACTAGCTGATGTCACCCACTAGCCTCATCTGAAGCCAAGTTACTCTGGACAACAACTGATCGCTTTCATATGAGTGCCACCCAGATGTCTTAGGGTGGCATAAGACCCTTTCTTACCTCTTGTTCTTTTGAGGTGTCCTCTATTTTAACCAGACCAAGGCCCGTTAAGCCACTATCTTTGGCAAAACTGCTAACATCTTTTTGGAAGGTACCCTCTGCCTCTGTTCCTGCCTCGGGCAAACTGTTATTCTTCCTTTAAAAAATGACTGGGGAGATATCTCTCTGAAAACCCTCCCAGATTCTGCCTTTAGGAGAATGTCTTCTTTCTTCTATTTCTTCTTGAGCAGAAATAATCATCTCCTCTGAATCTTGGAGTCATCTTTTGTATTTTCATTACTCTGGACTTTTAATTCTACTTGCTTTTGAACACTTATGTCTGTCCAATGAGAGAAATCTTATTTTATCATTTTGCATCCTTAACAACTATTAGAGAAACTTAAAACAGAACAGACACCTAATAAAATCTTTGGGAAAGGAACAAAGGAGGCAATATGACCATAGATTCACATGTTAATGCCTTTCTATATCATCATTTCTATTTAACTATGACATTTATATTCAAAGATGAGCATGTTCTTAGAATTTAAAGTGAATTAGTATATTTTATAACAAATTCAGAAAAATCTTCAAATTTTCTTTAATTATAAGCCCAAACTATGAAACCATTAGCTTTCAAATCTGCATATTATCTGCAAATTCAGACATCTAAAATTGAGCATAGAAAAACTGAAATTTAAATAACATCATCTGTGTGCTCTTTCTTTTAAGTATACAACTTAGATTTTCCTTCATATTTAAAGGATAAACAGAATGTATTAAATACATGAAATGTTAAAGGTCTGTGTCAAGTGTACCTTACAATCTACTACATGACATTTTATAATTATCTCACGAACACCAAACTCATCCATTTGTGTTAGAAACAAATTCTCTAGTCATTATTAGTGTGCTTAAAACAGTAAGCTTAGCTTGATCATTATAAGATGTTTTATAAAATATCATTATGCTCTCTCTCTATATATATAATTTCAGATATATGTCTCCAAGTAAATCAGTACATATTAGGAGACTTTTTTAACTTTTAATCAAAGAAGCCACAATAGCATTCACACTAAGAAAACTGTGTGAGGTAATTAGCTAGACTGAACTATTCTCCGAGGTACATATACTTCAAAACACGATGTTGCAAACAATAAATGTGTATAATTTCATTTTTCAATTACAAATAAATAACCTTGAGGAAAATAATATTCATTGTAAAAACAAAACAAAACAAAAAATCAACCTTACCTTTTTTATTGCAAAATGAACCTGGAACAGAGTCTACCTAGTTTAGGAAGGAAAGAATGAGGAGCCCACAGGTTGATGCAAAATTCACAATCTTTAATACTATGGAGTCGACTTTACTGCCCAGAAAACTACGATCCTTATAAGCTTATTAACGTGTTTAAACATATGTGGTTTGCTATTTTAGATTTCTAGGGATATTTAACATTTTGACAAAGTATTATATACCACAAATAGCGTCAACCACTTGCCTGGAAATAATTTTTGAGAATAATGAGGAAGGGTTGCCTAAAGGCACCTACTGGATTGGAGTTTGGGACTGGTAAATAGCCTTGGTCACTCTCACTTACTCTCTGCACTTGACATGTGAGTGTGTACACATGTGTACGTGCAGGTGTGTGTACAAACCACTATATTTTTTTTGTTGTTGTTAAAAGTATATTCTTTCTTTTTTGAGTTTCACTGAAGGCACAAAGAGTTAGGTTACGCCGATTGTGTTTGTTCGGTCAAGTCCCTCTTGTAATTGTATCCTGCCCCCAAGAAGTGTGCCATACACGGCGACTCCCAGCCCCCTCCCTGCTCCCCTCTATCCATCCCTTACTCCCTTCCTCCCCCAGCCTGATATTATCCCATCTGCTGCCTTCATATTAGAATTTACTACATTGGATTCTTGCTTCTCTAGTCTTGTGATGCTTTATTAAGAAGAATGTGTTCCAAATAAATCCATGTCAATACAAGAGATGGTAAAGTCTCCTTCTTCTTTAGTGGTTGAATAGTATTCCATGGGATACATAGACCATGGCTTGTTCATCTATTCTTGGGTTGGTGGGCATTGAGGTTGTTTCCACATAAGGACATTTGTGCTGGACTGTTTATCGCAGCTCAATTTACAAACCACTATTTAGAACATTTTTCAATAGTAAACGAAAAGCAGTACATGTGAATAGCTAATTTCTTTTTTTGTTTTTTTTGGATTAGCTAATTTCTTAAATTGAATTTTAAAATTTTATTTGAAGGCATAATTTATTCATAAAATTTAACACTTTATGTATATGAAGATCTAGCATCTTAAATGAGCTCTTTCCTTCAATAAGCCCTAGACTAAGTGTATGTAGAAAGAGGTAGAGTTAATGGTTTCTAATTTAAACAGATAAAATACCGTCATAAAAACAGAAAATCTGAATAAATGTATATATGTGCACGTGTGTCTATAATTTGTTAAGAGTGAATTTGTTTCTATGCGAACAGTTATGGTGAACATAAAACTATTCAAGTAACTTTCAAAGGACTTTCGGTTTTTTGTCAGGCTATAAACAGTATTTGTTTAAATAATTTCAAAATTATTTGAGAATCATTTAAGAAGGGACAAGGAGAGCAAAAAAGAAACTCAATTCTTATCCTAAGTAAACTGCATTATATTGAATCGATCTATGTATATTTATTTGTATCTCCTATACTATACTTGAAAAGTCTTCAAAATTGGATAAGTTACCATTCATTTTGTAATAACATGTTTGGATGTAAAATGCTTATAACATATTGGTTTTTTTTGAGACAGAGTCTCACTTTGTCACCCTGAGTAGAGTACCATAGCATCATAGCTCACAGCAACCTCTAACTCTTGGCCTCAAGTGATTCTCTTGCTTCAGCCTCCCTAGTAGCTGGAACTATAGGCTCTCGCCACAACGCCTGGCTACTTTTTTGTTTGTTTACCAGCACTGGTCCGTGTTTGAACCCACCAACCCCAGAGCATGTGGCTGGCTCGCTAATGATTGAACTATGGGCGTCCAGCCTGTATAACATTTTTTGAATTTTAATTGAATTGAAATAAAACTGACCTCTCCAATGATACCAAATTTGAAAATTCTATGTCTCCTATAGAATAAAATAGTTTAAAATTATGTATAAGTATGTGCATATGTACACAATATATGTAGAGAGTTTGGAAGTGAGAGAGAGAGAGACATAATCAGAGACAGTGAGGGAGAGAGAGGTTTCAGGCCAATATCTAGGAAATACTTGGAATCTACAAAAAAATTCTCAAACTTTGAACAGGATATTTTCTTACCTTCCATTTTCCATTTTTCTAATTTCTTTAATGAAAAAGATTCATGATACTTATAACACACTTGTCATGTTTACGGAAATGACAAAAAATTAAAGAAAGCAATATTAAATGTAAAACATTTATTAAAATGTATAGTAGGAGATGTTGTATATTTTTTTAGCTCCAATACATATACTATAGTAAATGCTTCTTATAAATTGATTAAAATAATTAAAAATGCTCTTCATTGAGGTGATTGTCATTGAAAGCATTGCAAGAAATAAGAACATGCTGTCACTCTCATGGTGATATAGCATTTATAGGGATGTACAATTTCTAACAATTATCTACTTGAATAATTTTGTGTTACACATATATTTTATCTATAATGTAAATTTATTTTTCCATCAATTTATTCATCAGATATAATTTTTTAACTCAAAAAAATCAGTTTTTTGTGTGTATTTAGTCTCTAACTTACTTTGCTTATTCTAAGGATTTCATCCTTTAATTTTCTCTCTTAAAAAAAAACAGGATGATACTCAAGGTTGTCTCTCGTGTTTTTTTTTTTTTTTTTGAGACAGAGCCTCAAGCTGTCACCCTGGATAGAGTGCTGTGGCACCACAGCTCACAGCAACCTCCAATTCCTGGGCTCAAGCGAGTCTCCTGCCTCTGCCTCCCAAGTAGCTGGGACTGCAGGCGCCCGCCACAACGCCCGGCCATTTTTTTTTTGATTGCAGCCGTCATTGTTGTTTGGTGGGCCCAGGCTGGATTCGAACCCGCCAGCTCAGGTGTACGTGGCTGGCGCCTCAGCCCATTGAGCCACAGGCGCCAAGCCAGTCTCTCAATTTTTTGCATTGGTCCGAATGAAATCTCAGAGATAATGCAGAAAAGTACATTTACTAAAATTTTATTTCCTGAGACAATTTCAGATGCCAAAGACTTAAACAGGATAGCATCGTCTCAGAGGAAGAACTTATGTAAATGCACAATGTTTTAAAGTATTTTTAATCTTGTTTTCCCACATTAAAATATATCATGAAATGTTTAAAATTAACATTACTGGAAGCATATATATTGCGGAAAAAAATGGAGAAAAGAGAATTAGTATCCTTTATAGAAAAGGGTGAAAGGAAAAGTTACACATGGGATGTAAAATCTAACTGTTACTATCTCTGATAACTCATAGTTGAGACTCCACTGTGTCCTGAATTGAGTAGCAGAATACTTCCCTTATAGGGAGAGTTGTTAGGTTATAACATATCATGAGTGAACTGAACATAGTATACTGCCTACCACAGAGCAGATATTTTTAAAAATGGTGCATCATTTAATTTCTGTTATTTGAGTACATATGTCATTTTGATATCCATAAGAATTCTATGAAGAAATAAAAGTTCAGAGGCATTTTTGTATCTCAGGCTTATTTGTATCTCATTTATATCTTATAACAGGTGGAAATAGTTTGTGATTTAAAGTTCATATTACTAACTCCTCTAAAATTCAAACTCAATTTTTGTCTAAGTATTCGCTGATCTATCAACTTAGGTAGCTTTTGCTATTTTTAGGACTTATAAGATTCAATCTTGATAATCTTTTTGCAATTATGATTCTAAAGGATTGGGATAAATTTAGAAGATAAAAGCATATCAGATTATTAAAAAATACGGACCAACATAAAATTTTTCCCTATTTTGCTTATGTTGCCTAAATTGTAAAAAAAAATTTGCAGGCTTTTAGCAATATGAATTGAGGTTTATCACTCTTTCTACACACTGAAATCATTTCCTTCTAAATCCACATGAAGTTTTCTTGCAAAACTTACATGAAACCCATTGGTAATTATTTTAATAAATGAGCTTTACTGTTGCTTTGAAATATATTTCAAAACTAATATTAATATTACATTATTTAATTTCATTCAAACACATTCATTAAATAAGAAACAAATTTTTTTCTAAAAGAGATGAAGTCAGATCAAGAACTTAATGTTTATTTCATCATTTGCTTTTTAATTGAATGTGAGATTAAATCTTCAACAAATTTAGAAAGTCTTTTCCAATAATTAAAACGAATATTTTGGTTAAAGTACTGCAAAGCCTGTTATTATAATTTGATTCATATTTGTTACTAATATGATTCCAAATAAGTCAGCTGCTAAATAATTTGCTAACTTCACTAACAAATAAAATTCTTCTGAGTTTTATATTATTAATGTTCTCTATATAACAATGAGGTCTACAATAATATTTTAATGTATCTCTACATAGAAAAAGACAATGCTTTTTTTCCTTATACATGCAATTTATCTGCATTTCAAGGAGATATTGATTATTTTGTTGACAAATGAAGAGAATTACAGTCTCTTTGGGATTACCAAGGTCTTTCTGGACAGCAAAAGTCAGTGAAAGTCAGCAAAATTATTAGCGACATTTACCGAAACTTTAGTAACTCTGAAATGAATTGCTTCTAAATAACGTGCAAACTGGGCATGGAAACAGGGGCTCATGCATGTAGTCCTAGTACATGAGACCAGGAGTTTGAGAACAGTTTGAACAAAATAGTGAGACCTCGTGTCTAAAAAAAATAGAAAGCTGGGCATGTTGCCACACACCTGTAGTCCCACTTAATCATGAGGGGGAGGCCGAGACAGGAAAATCCCTTGGGCCCAGGAGTTTGAGGTTGCAGTGGGCTATCATGACACCACTGCCTCTACCCAGGCAATAGATCAAGATCTTCCCTTAAAACAAACAAATAGAAACACAAAAACAAACAAGCAAAAAAACAAACAACGACAAAAAAAGCAGTGGCAAAATAAAGGAGGGTTAGACTTAAACATTTCAGTAACGTGTACATGTTTTATTAAACAGCTAGATATTCTTTTACATTCCTTTAATATGCTTCCATACAAGATTTAGTCATCTGCCTTGTGTTAAATATGATCATTTAGAATCCCCAAGAGACTGTAATTCTCTTCATTAACAGATCCCAGGAGAATATATTATACCAATTCAATGTTATTATAAAAGTGCTTGAATTATAAGGCTGCGGTGTGCTAGAGTTCACAAATACTAACTTAAACCCAGTAGATGCGGTTAGAAAGGACCCTTGCTTTTGCTATGCTCTGGACATAATCCTTTTCATGATCTACCCAAAAGGATCAAGTTTACTAGAACAAACTTCTGTTGCAAAGGAGTTCAGTGCAGATGAATTTAGTAGTTTCAAACCAGGTAACCTGCTCTATGCCAAAAGAAAACAGCAAAACAAATAATTAAGAGACAGAACTATTGTGAGATATGTAACTGGGTCAATGCTGCTTGACTTACCTAATTCGATTTTATTTGATTGCAAATTCTGACCATGCAAATAGACCATGACAGTTACCATACAAAATAGGAAAAGGTTGCTATTCTACCTCTCAGCAAGAAAATAATCTTGAAAATTGTCTTGGTTTTTTGGTGACAGGACTTGTACATATTTCTTTATCACATTTGGGAGCTCAGGGGATAGACCTGGAAACAAAGGCCAGAATAATTTGTCCAGTTTAAAGAGAAGACCCTTAACTACTCTGAGCTGGAGTCAAGAAAAAAGAAAACATAATTCTGGGAGTGGAAATGAAAATTCAACTTCACTTCTGCCTTTAAGATTTAGAGTGGGAAGCAAAGTGAACTACCAGCCAAGATTCCGTGGTTTTTCTCTCTTGAAACTTGAAATGACAAAGATTATATAATAATTCGAAAGAAAACATATGTAATACATTACAAAGCTGTGGCACACTTTCTCACTCAGGGAAGACTGTTTCAGGCCAGGGGGAGCCCTAGGTTGACCAGGGGGAGCTCTAAATTGACCTTTCCTCACTGTAATCCATCTCTCACGACATAGACAAGGGGCAGGCAATTTAATGGAGTCTTGTGGCCAGCTTAGCCTCTGCGGGAGGGACTGTTGTTTGGTGGGAGATGTGGTGGCATTCACACTTCCATGGGAATAAAATAGTTGAGCCCCACTCTACACTTTGAGAACGAAGAAGAGGCGTGTACAAATACTGTCTCTCAACAACTCAATCGCAAAGATATTTTACTGACTAAGGGACAAAAATAATTTTCCAATTTTGCTTCTTAGCTTTTTCATTAATACTTGGGAGGAAGATTGGATTACATGGAGCTTTCTGTCATTATGCTATATAAATATATGGCCAATTATTTATATCTTATAGAAAATATTAATGAACTATATATAAAAAATTTTGTCATGTATATTACAATAAATGAATGAACAGCAATAAATCCATTATGCCAAATTGCAAAGCTTATTTCAATTTTGTTTAGTAACCAGAAATCAGAATGACCTGACATCCTTTTCTTTCCTTTTGGATTCATGGACTTAAGTTTGTGAAAAATGTTTCCTGGCTTATTATACAATCTTTTGTTGTCATAACACCACAATGAGAATGGTATTAAACAAGTTTAGATGGAAATGCATTAATTCATTTTCCTGGCAGCATAAAACACCATTGTATTTATACCAACTACATTTTTTGCCATTTGGAATACTTTAGGCAGATGGCAAAATAAATATGCATGCACAAATATAGGTGATTTTATCAAAATATTGCACAAACATTGAAACTGCTTTGCTTATTACAGCAGAGCAGCTAAATCCCTCAGTCTCACCACTGAGAATGCTTCATGTTTTAATGGGAATTTGAGACCCAAAGATTAGTACTTACTAGTTCCTATAAAATGTTCGAGTCATCTCAGAGTAACTGTGTAATGTAATAAATGAGGCTCTGGCTCCTAGACAACTTCTTAGACCAAATGACAAGGCTTAAAATGATTCACATTTATAACCATTGTAATCTAAAAACCATTTAAAAGAAAAAGCCACATATTTTGCTTGATAGAATTCAATGTTTCTTGGAAATATTGTCAGTGGTGTAGCTGAATGCCTCGACCAGAAAAATTTGGGGATATATTGATATATTTCAACATCCTAAGGAACAAACAACTCAATCCTCTTTCTGGAAAATTATATTTTTAAAAAACAATTTATGATAAGCCTTCTTTATACATCAAGTATCTATAGACACATAAGGCCTCCATTTTTATAATTAAATGCATACAATTATTTTCGTATCATGTACTTGATCTCAATGACACTATCGTAAATTTTGTAACACTTTTTACTGGTTTTTAAACAATTTGCTTAAAACTTTTATTTACTGATTAATAAATATTCTATGATATATAAATTTCACATACAGAAAAATAATCTTGTGAAACAATAATAATGTCTTGTCATCTTTGAGAAAGTTTACTTCTTAGGAGAGATGTTGTTGAACAAAGAAAAATATATAAAGATTTGTGTAGACTTTAAGGGAATTTAAATACATAGTAGTCCTGTTTTATCTGTGGGTAATGTATTACAATTCCCCAGTGGTTGCTTGAAACCTCAGATATTATCAATTTTTTTTTTTTTGAAACAGGATTTCATTCTGTTGCCCAGGTTAGAGTGCTGTGGCATCTGCCCATCTCACAGAAACCTCAGACTTCTGGGTTCAAGTGACCCTTGTGCTTCCCACATAACTGGGATAACAGGCTATGCACCAGCCTCCCACATAACTGGAATAACGGGCTATGCACCAGCCTCCCACATAACTGGGATAATGGGCTATGCACCATCATGCCCAGGCAATTTTTCTATTTTTAGTAGAGATGGGTTTCACTCTTGCTCAAGCTAGTTTCCAACTCCTGAGCTCAAGCACCACACTTGGCCTCAAATGTTACATAAAATAAACATACACACACACACACACACTTATATGCATAAATATGGTAAAGTTTTATTAATAAATTAGGCACATAAAGGATTCATGACAATAACTAAAAATTAAGTTATCATGAGTAAAGTATTAAGTAAAATAAGGGTTACTTCCACAAAGCATTGAGATGTCATGATAACAGATTTGATAAGTGGGACAACTACTAAGTGACCAATAGGTGGGTGACATACACAGCTCAGCTACTCTGGACAAAAGAATCATTCACATCTTGAGTAGGTCAGAACAGGATAGAGAAAGATTTCATCATACTACTCAGAACAATGCACAATTTAAAGTTTATGAATTGTTTATTTCTGAAATATTCCATTAATGTTCCTGGATTAAGGTTGACTCTATCTACACATACGAGAAATGAAATGTATACCAGGGATGACTACTGTATGGAATCAAATGAGTAAACCTAAAAGCAGCTTTTAAAGTGTCTACAAAAATCACAATGAAGTAGTGAAAGGTATTATTTAATTAACATCTAATAAGTAAATAAATATATTTAAATATTTTAACATCTAACTTTTAAAACTTACATTCTTAATGGACCTGTTTCTTTGTAGTATTAGAAAAATGCAGTTGATAACCTTTATAAGGCAAAATAGTTAAGAGCATGATATGTATACTTGAGAATCTTTCCTCCCTCCCTAATCTAACAGGAGAGATGTCTTTGCTGATAAAATAGTAAAATTCTCACATTATCATTTGCTTTAACATAATAGCATAAAATAACATATTACAACATAATAAGATTACTTTAACAAATATGTCACAATAATCTCTGGTTCACAATCATATACTTTTCCTGAAAACGGAATTATTTCAATACTACATTGTACTTCTGCCAATGCACTCAGAGCAAGTTTATACTCTGGGGTAATTGCATCAGCAGGCATGGCACGGGGGCTCCCTACAAATCATCACACTCACAATTATGTCTTCAGCCAATAACTTTTTTCTGAGTTCCTCAGAGACTTTTTCCCCATTTTCCAGTTTGACATTATTGGATATGATATTCTGAACTCAACATACCCCCAAACAAATTCAAGATCTTCTGTCAACACATATGTTAAGATAATGGTATCACCAACTATCCCAGGGGTGTGCCTGTTGATTTTGGGAGGTCTTGTTTGCCTATCTCTGGTGTCAGATATCATAAAAAGTATAAACGGTTCTTTTTTTTTTTTTTTTTTTTTTTTTTTTTGCTAATCAAGTTTCATTAGTATTTTTGTATTTATTGTTTGGCCTAAGACAACTCATATTCATTCTACGTGTAGCAGAAATGAAAAAAAGGCTGGACACCCCGATATCCTTTAATTCATATAGATTTCTTTAACTCTTCCTCTTTACAATATCCCATATATAACTATAACTGATTCTGCCAATTTTGCTTCCTAATACCTTTAAAATCTATCTGCTGTTCATAAACCCTGCTATGCCTATTCTGGTCAAAAGTGGACCATCACTATAGCTTCTTTCCTGAGTTGGCCTCTGTTCTAGGATCCTATGAGCAGCCTGAATTTTTTTTGTTTTGAATTGCTTGTTTAACTCACCCGCACTCACATGCCCTGCAACCACATAAACATGTCCTTCCCCAGATTTTCACTGTTGTTAAGAAAAAGATGAAAGTCCCTTATGTGATTCCAAGACTCTGTGATCTGTCTCCCATTACTCCCTGGTCTTTTTCTGCAGGACACGGCCCCTCAGTCTGTGCTCAGCACACCAGGCAACTTTCACTTCCTTGAATGCAGCTTTGTTCCACCAGCTAAATTATCTGTAAATGGGGCTTCTTTTGCCTAAATACTCTTTTGTGTATTTATCATACCTCCACTTGACATCAATTTGTGTGATTTGTTGATTAATCACCATTTTATCATATCCCCTAAACTTTTAAGAACAGAAAACAGAAGCTGTCATAATAGGTGTCCAATAAATATATTAATAACATTAATCATATTCAGTATCTTTGTAAATACTTGGTAAATAGAACTATAATAATTTAATTCAAATACATAAATTTGTCTCTGCGTCTCAATATTTAAATACACATACACATATCAAGGGTGGAAATATAGTTCATGCACAATTTGAAGTTACAACTACTTTGAATTGCACATGAAATTTGTCCACCACACACACACACACACAATGTGAATTTTAAGGTACTGTACTAGAAACTGTAGCAAATAAAACAAATTTATACTTGACTTCTATTCTATATTTTCAACAGAAATTAAAAGTCCCAATACGTAGTTCAGTAGCCTGTCAGAGTAAGACACTCCAAGCTTATTAAGCATGTAAAGACATTATATTAAACACGGTATTTGCCTTAAGGATGACATATCACTTCAGGAAAATCAAACTCCTTGAATTGCCTTAATCACAACATGAGTTTAAAGCCATAAATCAAAAGTTATCATAGGAAAGACCTGAGTAATTATCACATAATTGTACAGATAAAAGAAATAGGAAAATTTAGAGGGAGCAGAGAGCATCAGGTTTGGGCTCGTGACATGTTGGAGTGAGATTCTAAGATAATCAAAGCAACACTAAGTTGCTTGACAGCCCTGAGTCTTTTAGTTGGTGGATGGTGAGAGAGAGGGTCAGACCACAGTAAAGGTAAAGTGGTGTTCATTAACTCTGAAAAGACATTTGAGTAATGTACTTTAATTTATCATGAAGGCACTGAAAGGTTTTCAAGGATTCTTGGTTTGGATAGCACAAATTAGATGGGCTCGAGACTGACGTGAGGTTATTTCAAACATGCGTGTAAAGTGAGGATGCCTCCAGGCTGGCAGTGGGAATGAGGGGCGATAAATGGAAGAGGTTAGCATCATAGGAACATAGACTGACACCTAAATTCTCCCTAACACACAAGATGACGCCAAACTTTTATGCTTTTAATATTTTTCCAAAGATAGAGAGTAAAGAAAGATAACCATTTGCATTTGTATTATACCCTGGCAAGGCATACTAGAACTATTTTGCAAGTCACTGAAAAAATAAGTCAAAAGCCTAGCTGAATAGATCAAAAGTGAATGTGCTCTTAAATTTAAAATAGTCAGTCTGCACCCAGAATATCTCAAGCTATAGAACTGATAGGAGGGAAGGAAGAGCATCAAGAAAACCATGTTTAAACTCTGGATGTTTTCTTATATATTGCACAAACATATTCAAACACTAAAGCACATCTCTGATCTTCTCTGTATCCTGAATTACTGGAATCACTTTTGCTATGTCAAAAAAAAAAAAAAAAAAAAAAAAAAAAAAGAAAGGAAGAAAGAAAGAAAAACAACAAGTTTGGCCGTTTCAAATAATCTATGAGTTGAGAGACAAAGGAAAGGAGCAAGGGAGTACTGGTAACAGTTTCAGAAAGGGGCTGCTTTCCAAACAAGGCAGCCGCATGTCTTTACTTACCCCAGAACCCATTCCCTTTCACTATCCTACACTCCTGGAAATTCTGTCATTTTCAGTTTCAGTTGGATTAGTGCTTTTACACTGATTCACGTTCAGGGGACTATCAATCAGACACTTAAAATGATTAAAATAATCAGCTGCCTTTTAAAAAAAGTATCCCTTAATTATATTTGGGAGAAGAGTTGAGCCTTTTCCCTCTCAGTGGGGGGATATTTTCTTGCAGAAGAGAGCATGTTCTGGTTCCTTGGTAGGTGTGTGCCCTGGGGTACAGGGGGGATGTGCAGAAGGCACTTTCTGCAGGGGTTGCAGAAAAGGGACAGGAGTAAAATATAGTCTCTATATTTTAAATCTTTGGAAACAACAATAATGATTTCTTTTATCTTCTCTTTATTTTCACTAACTTTATTGAACTGTAATTCACATACATATACGTCACTCGTTTAAAATTGTTCAATTTAGTACATTAGGTCATTTTTATTACCCCTCCCCGAAAACTGCAGCCCTTCATCATCACTCCCCAATTCTCTGATTCTCCCCGCTTAGTTTAGACGACCTCCGTTCTACTTTCTGTCTTTATGTAGACGCGCCTAATCTGTACCTCTCCTGTGTGTACGATCATAAAATATGTGGCCCTTGGTGTTTTCTTTTTTCCACTGAGAATATTTTCAAGGTTCATCCATGTCCTGCTGTGTATCAGGACTTGATTTTCTTTTATGGTCAAATGGTGTGTGAGTGTGTAGAGAATACCATATTTTATTCTTCCATTCATTTGTGGAACTTCAGGGTTGTTTCCACTTTGGGGCTATTATGAATAATGCAGCTCTGAACATTCAAGTGCAAGTTATTTTGTGAACATATGTTTTTATTTCTCTTGAATTCTAGGTATAGAATTACTAGATCATATGATAACATTGTATCTCACTGCTTAAGGAACTGTCAGGTTGTTTTTCTTTTCTTTTTTTCAGATAGACTCTTGCTGCCCTCGGTAGAGTGATGTGGCATCACTCAACCTCAAACTCTTGGGCTTAAGCAATTCTCTTGCCTCAGCCTCCCAAGTAGCCAGGACTACATGCACCCACCATGACGCCTGGCTGTTTTTGTTCTTGTTGTTGCAGTTGTCATTGTTGTTTAGCAGGCCTGGGGCCGCTGGCGTCAAACTCACCAGCCCAGTATACATATGTGGCTGGTGCCTTAACTACTGAGCTATGGGCGCCAAGCCTGGTAGGTTGTTTTTCAAAGGGAATGTACCATTTAACATTTTTACCAGAAGTGTGTGAGAGTTCCAAATTATTCCCATCTCTGCCAACTGTTTTCTTGTTTGTTTGGGGTTTTTTGAGACAGAGTCTCACTCTGTCACTCTGGGTTCAGTGCCATGACATCGCAACTCACTATCCTTAAACTTTGGGCTCAAAAGTTCCTCTTGCCTCAGCCTCTCAAGTAGCTGGGATTACAGGTGCCCATGACTATGCCCGGCTTGTTTTTTTTCTGTTTCTAGTGGAGACAGGATCTCATTCTTACTCAGGCTGGTCTTGAACTCCTGAGTTCAAACAATTAGTGGCTTTCCAGACAAGGATTATAAGGGTGAGCCACTGAGCCTGGCCCTGACTCGTGTTATTATCTGACTTTTATACTGTAGTCATCTTATTGGGTGTGAAGTGGTATTTTATTGTGGTTTTGAATTGCAATTACTCAATGGAATTTTTTAAATTTCATGATATTAAAGGGATACAAATGATTTTATTTATTTTTTCATGAATAGCTTGTATAATCTTTGAGTTAGACAGTAAGTGTGCCCATTACCTTGAACAGAGCTCATCGCTCAGAGCTCACCGTTAAGTAGATTTGTGCCCCTCCACCCCTCCCTCCTTCCTGCTTGGTTTTCGATGACATATAATTACTTCATCTGTGCACAAGTGCCCTTCAGTTAGTTCCAATTTATTAGAGAGTATGTGTGGTGTTTGTTTTTCCATTCTTGAGATACTTCACTTAAAATTATTATTTCCCATTCCATCCAAATTGCTGCAAATAACATTAAATCACCCTTTTTAATGGCTAAGTAGTAATCTATGGTATAACTGTGATACCATAGTTTGTTATTATTTGAAGATAAAAGTTGCCCATTAGTCTATGGGAATCCACTAGCCACTGGAATAGACAAGAAAGGGACTTCTTCACTAGTGCATCCAAAGGGCACACAGTCCTGCTGGAACCATGATTTTGGCTCACTGAGAGTGGTTCTGACCTTTAGAACTTAATTTAATAAATTTGTTTTGTGTTAAGTCCCTAACTAAATTCATGGTAATTAATGACAACACAAATAGAAAATTAATACCACCACCATGTCTATGTTAAGCACAGTTTGCAATGTTTAGTCTAAGTTCCTAGTGGTCCTTCCTGGCTTTCTGGTTAGTTATTTTCATGGTTCTAACAGAAATGTGTCTATTTCTCAGCTAATATCATGAAAGCCAAGACCTTCTAAATATATTATTACATTCAGTTCTCAGATAGAACCTGAAAATCTATGCAACTCTATTTTAAAATGAAGAATATATGTTACTTCTTGGTCTTCCTCCAAAGTAGGAAATCTTAATCATTTCTTTTGCCAGTGCTTTTCTTCTGGATGGTGTTCAAAAGAACTAAATGTCCGACACATTCACTGTTCCATCCTCAGCCTTGGGGGCTGTTGTTCTCTTATCAAATAGACAATCCATCTATTGACAGATTTATTAAGGCTATTTTAAAAATTAAGCCTCCTAGATTTCCCGTCTTCAAATGGAATTTGAATCTGATCCTGCAGGCGCTCACCTGACCTCCCCTTGAACTGCTGTCCAGAGCTGCTTATTCTCTCTGCATTTGACTGTCCTAGCAATGCATACTAATGACGACAGCTTTACCTTCAACATCCAGGTTTAATCAGCACCTTGCTTACTTTGGCATTTGGTAATTCACAATCTATTGCAGTGCTTGTTTAAGCTTTCTCTAGTTTAATGTCAAGGTCCATTATCTTTTACTCAATTTCTCTTCAGATATAATAGGTATGTCTAACCCCCCCCCTACCAATTTCCCACCCTTGTATTCCACCACTATTTCCCAGAATTAAGAAAATCTACGTAAATAATTATCCAGAGTCTTCAGGTATGATTCTGAATATTTAGGGAAACACTCCCTTTCAAGAAAAAATCTCTTGGGAAATACAGTGGAAATCTAACTAAAGTTTATTTTAGAAACACCAGGATGTTAATGCACAATAAATAATTAGGACACATTTTTCTGAGCAATCCACTAAGAAATACTATTGTAGACTCTGGTGTCAGATTTTCCATAATAGAGTGTGGATACCCCTTCTCTAAAAGTGCATGTAACTAAATGCACCCTTGCTAATTTAAGGACACCGTAATTCATCATGAGCTAATGAGTTCATACAGAGAAGAAAGGCAACTGTGGTACATTTTCCTCCCCAAGTTTACGCTAAAGTAACAAAACTGTGGCCAGCACTGCTAGCAGACTATGCAATGGTCATTCCGCACACCTCCATGCTTGGTGACAGGGCTTGCCAGCTAATACAGAGATCAAAATTTTTAGTAACTTTCTTTCTTGTTATCTGTTTGCAGCAAAGTTATGAGTATGACATCTATCCTAATCAATGGGATTTTAAGAAAAGTGCGCTGGAGACTTCCCAGACATATACTTTTTTATGTAGTAAAACAAATTCAGGAGATTTATTTCCTACCGTTCCTTACATAAACATTGACATAGGAGAATTTGATGACTGGACCTGTGGCAGCCATCTTTGACCATGAGGGAAAGTCATAAGACCTTGGGCCCTTAATTTCTTCCTTGCTCAACTCATTGTTTTTATAAATTTGAAGACTTTTGCCTGAAGTTTTAAATTTATATTTTGTATGTATTTATGGCATATGTGAAAATACTTTTTAATATGGCCAGATTAAATAATACCTGCCTTTCCATGGTTCTCTGCCTGGCTTTTCCCTTTAGCAATATATCTTGGAGATGTGTCCATTAATGCACTAACACAAATACACATTTGTATAATTTTTAAAAACTACATAATATTTCAAAATACTAATAACTTTGTAAAAATACAAAGTTAAACGTTAGATGTATATAGTTGAAATAACTTATTTGAAATTGCATCTTTGAGGATTGTCCTTAAATGATCTTTGTCTTTCATATATGTATATGTATATATACACTCCCCGAATATCTTTTCCATTGACATGTGTACACACACACACCCCTATACAGATACACACTGACACATACACACACATATATGTGTATAGCACTCTAGTCTGTCCCAAGCCCTATTTATGTATTTCTCTATCTGAGAGTCAGTGCAATGCATTATAACTTTGTGAAATGTTTCTGGTAGGATGAATATTATTCCATTGTTTTTTCTCTGTCAATAGATAGGTGATTTTTGTATATCTTCATCTAGATAGATAAACTAGAGAATAGGGACTAGCAGAAAAATGAATGTGCCGAATATTGGATTATGTCAAGTATGCTTACTCACTTGCTCTTTGATACTCAAATATTTACTCTCCATCACCTGTGACCCAAAATGTGCCCGACTGACTCTGGCACATCCACAGCAGCAAGGCTGCACATCATACCACCACATGTTTGTATTATAGCTTTCTAGGATCTGCCTTTGCAAATCGCTAAGATTTCCATGATTGTTTCTATTTTCTTTCCCTACCCTCTGTTTAGTTCAAACGTTTCATTGTTTTAAAAATTGGTATTGCTAGTGCTAAAAACATCTTGCATGTCTTAAATGCCTAAACCTGATTAATAATGTTTCTGTTTAGAGCTAGATGTAAATGTCATGTTAAATTTTATTTTTTGTAATCTCTTTAATCAGAAACAAGGGAATTAGCCAGCTGTTTGGAACTCATGTTAAGATGTAATTAAACATCTGATTGAATTTTTGTGCATATCAAATAGCAGAGGCTAGAGTTACTACAGAAAACACACCACCCTCTGTGTAATAAGAAAAGGTCCTACCAGATGATAATGGTGGGGTGGTGGTGAAGGGTTTCCTCCAATATTCTATGTCTACTATAACTTTTCTCAAAAAACAAAAAACAACACATGTATTGGCTGGCAGATAATGTAGCATACCATGTAAATCATGATAAACAAATTCCTCATCAACTGAAATATATCTTTACACCTGACTACCAATTTTATATCACAGAGTCTTTTCAAAAGAGATTGCACATTTTATAAATTTTACAAATGCACTTATCAAATATTTTGTTAAGGAACACTACTCAGTACATTGTACACTTTAAGGTAGATAAAAAGGAATATGCAAATAAATCCTACTTAAAAATAATTTTATGTCAGCATACAGATAAGGTGTTATAAAATATATGTAATGTGTTCTTTAAGACGTACAGATGAATAGACTATATTCAGAGTAATTATGAAATGATTTAATACGACTTTAGGTCTTTGGCCCTACAACCATCCCTCAATATATATTCCATTTTAAAGTATACATTTAGAAGGAACATATGAATAAATGAAAGTAAAGGCTTTATTTTAATATTATTTTCATTCTAATATTAAGTCTTTCCCTAATTGACATCATGCTGAGAAAAGTTTGGGCTTTTTATTTAGATCAGTTTAGAAAAATAGTTTTTAAAATTTTCAATCTTTGTGCCTTATCTTAGGGTTTGAATAATGTATCACACTATTAATTCTTTTCACCCAACATCCCACAGTGGACAATTTTTCATGCTTAAGAAGAAGATAAAATTCTCCATAACGCATAAGCCCAATCATGCAGTGAAATTTTATTTCCTGGACTTCTTCAGCATAAAAAACGTCTATTAGTCATTATGTTGATTTTACAATGTGGACTACTGCCCAGAGGGTTTCTGCAATGATCCAAAGATTAATTTTATGTGTGACAACAAGTTGGACTAGAATCTAGACATTGAAACTTCTAATACTTCTATCATTAATATATTTAATTTTTAAACATTCCTTGGAAGTTACTGTAATTCTAGTATATGAGTCAATATTGTTTAATATGTTGCAGAAATGCCTTATTTTAGGACATTGAAATTTGGCACTATTATATCAAAGATTTTAAAAGTGTAACATTACACCAGCAGATAAAGTTGCTACAATGCAGCAGTTCAAAAGTTCCTTGGATCATATAAGATCATAGAACCAAAAGTTCAATAATACTCTTCAACATTTTTATCAAATATGATTTTGTTTCTAGCACAGATTTTAGTGTTGTATATTTTCACTGACTGTGAGTTTGAAATATTGTCCAAAGACTGTCAGGTAGGTTCAGGTGATAAAAATACCCTTCACCTGTTTTCGTTTTATAGGTTATGTTCAAACCATTCTAATGGTAAATGTTTTCCAGCATCTTTGGTCTCTTCTAACCTCTCTGACTGGGTATTTGTGTCCAATTTTATATTTTTAATATCAGCTCATCGCCCAATTTCCTACTCTGCTCCGTAACAAGACTCCCATGCTCTGGTGATAACAATCTACTTTGATAAAAGCACACACATTTCAGCCTTTTCTAACACTAACCTCTTGCCTCATATGTTTTTCACTTTTTTTTTTTTTTTTTTTTTTTGGCTGGGGCTGGGTTTGAACCTGCCACCTCCAGTACATGGGGCTCGCGCCCTACTCACTGAGCCACTGGCGCCGCTTCCTCGTATGTTTTTAACATGTCCGTTCTTCAATTCCAGCTTAACAGATTTCTCTGCCCAATTTCACCTTTTTTTAAAGAAACGTGACCTAAAAACTAAGTTCCTTCTTTAATTCGTTAGCACTACATTTTAAAGTTTTTTCATTATCTTTTGAATTTTACTTTTTATGTGTACCTGTATGCTCTTATTAGGGAGAAACTACTTAAGGCTTTTTAATGGTTTTACATCCATATAAATTCTTAGAGTTCGAAAGTGTTTGAGTGAATACTACTGCAAATGTTTAATATAGATTATTTCTTATATTTAAAAAAATAATGTATACAGGATTTCTAATACATTTCTCCTTTAGACTCAATTAATAAAATGAAATCCTGTTTGAGTACATTTCAATTAAGTAGAGTTATTATTTTCATTTCAACATCCTAAATAAAATAAAATTCTAAAATTGTTCATTTCAGATTGATTATAAGAATACATGTAAAACCAGAGGTGTATTAATCTCACTTTAAATCTAAGTATTTTTTGAAAATCATACTAAGCCTAGAAGATGCATTAGCAATTCTAGCTACAAATTCCAGCCACATACACATTCACCCACATTTCATACTTGGATCATGTGATTACTGAATTCAAGTTTTAAGTTAACCGAGATCACAAGTCAGTTAAAGGCATGGATTTGATTTTCTTTCTGCTACTTGATTTTGATTGAAATTACCTGCACCTGCCAATGTTTGACATTGAGTTAACATCTCTCCTCTCCTCCCACGCCCCACACCCAACCAGTGGTGTCTGACGCAGAACAAGCTTAGAAATCTAGAGGATTTTTTTTTTAATTTTTCTAAATTCCTTGTAGAGATTGGGTCTTGCTATGTTGCTTAGGTTGGTCAAACTCCTGGCCTCAAGCCTCCCCAAATGCTAGGACTACATGTGTGAGCTGCTGTGTCCAGCCTCAGAGAGTTTTTTGAAACAAGAATAAAAAGTTTATTCCTTCATAATTTTAAGAGCGCTATTTTATTCCTTTAAAGAAGGAAAAATGTCTGCCATTGTATACATGCATATAAAATATGCTTCCTTTCTTAAGATAATTAGTCAAGTTTTACAAGTGGAGTTTAAAAACCCACAGAAATAATTTGCTAAGAAATGTCAGCTTTCTCTTGCCTCCTCGACATTGTAATTGTGCATTATCTAGATGACATATGTCTTTACATGTGACTGCTGTAAGATATCTAGATGATACTTGGTTATTAACTTAAATATGACCTCAAAATACAGGAATTTTCTAGTTCAGAATAATTTAACCAAAACAGTGATGATTTTTAGTGGTTGGGTTTCTAAATTACTTTTTACTCTAATAGAATTACTAGGCACAATTAATCAATTAGGTCATCAACTCTGATTTGATAGGGTATGCTCTCAGTTAAATTAGATCATCCACTGGTGAGGAACAACATTTTTTCACAGCCATTGGGGCAAACCTGATCATATGATGATCTTTCATGTCTTAAGGTCTGTCATTAGCAATTAATGCGATTTATTATGAAGATGTCTAAAATCACAGACTCTAATTTTCTGCTTCAGTGTATGAGTCTGTGTATTGTATATGCTGAAAAATTAGCATAATTTAGAAGTTTAAATTATTCCCAAACTTCAAGTATTTATCCTCTATTATGGCAAATGTACTGTCACATTTGTTTTTTGTAATTTTGTTTTGCAGGTTATAAAATTGTAACAACAAAGAAAAGCCTAACTGTAACTTTCTGAATAATGCTATTTGTCAACACTGCATTAGTAAGACGCTGACATATGTATTTTATTTCTTAAGCTAACTGTGGCTGATTAGCATTATCAGAAGTTTTTTTTCAAGGTTCATGCACATCTTCAATATGTATGTTCAGAGTGTTTTAGTGGATTTAATGCATTTTTTAAATAAATAAAATTACTAATATAGTGCATTTAATTTAAAAACTATAATGTCTGCCAAGACATTAGATGGAATATTTCATTTAATACTCATGTAACTCCCATTATTTGCTTTAAGTGGATAAAGTAACTGAGAGTTACAGTGATGGAGTCCCTAATCACTCAGATAGCAGTAAGCGGTTCAGACATGAGTCACATGCCGACCCACCAAATTCCATAACTTGCTTTCTTCCCTACTTCGTTATGTCATTGTCATCAGGGAAGTGCAGGAGTTGCCCTTTATAGTAGTTCTATCTGCCACAACATAAGCCTATATTTCCCTTTCATGCAGTAATATGGTTTAATTAAATAAAATATCTTTGAATATAATGGAATTTCATAAGAATGCATGATAGATTGTATAAGACAATGATGCAAAAAAGGGATTTAGACTGTTCATTATTATTTGATTTAAATATGTGTATTTCTTTCTTACAGAGAACTGAGTAATGTGCCCAAGTTTCCTGGGAAAGCATTTGTTCATCACACATGCAGGAAGAAAGAAGTTAGACATCAGCTGTCACCTTTCTAAGTAATTATAAACTGTAGAACATGCTTGCAATCTCTTTGGGGAGATTTTTCTAGGAGAAAGAATAGATAAATGTGTATGTGATAGCTAAACAATTGTAAAAGGTAAGATCTCCAGATTTGCTTTTCTCAAGGCTTTAAGTTTCGTCTTAGGAGGTGACATTTTTCTTGTTCTGCATAATCTATGACCTTAAGGCAGACATACTCTTCCTTTTCAAATTGATTTGTGTTTCCCTCCACAGGGGTATCCAATTACTATGGAGCACCTCCTTCCCTGGATTACCTGGGAGGATAAAATTGGTAAAGAGATAGTGCAATGCTGGGAGCCCGACAGAAATAAAGCCCAGAGCAGAGTCATTGATTAGACCCGTTAAATGGATTATCCAAGCTGCATATGAAATTTTCTCATATTTTTAAGCTGTCACTAAATTGATTTATGATTAATCCTGGGTGAATAGTTCAGAATAATAAATCTGAACTTGATCTTTACAAAAGCACACATACATATTTTTCCCTGTATAGAAGCAAGCCCTTTTTATTAGCTGTGTTCAGATTTGACTTGTGAAATCCTTCACTCTAAACAACTTACAATTCAAAAAAAAAAAAAAAAGAAAGAAAGAAAGAAAGAAACTCATCTGGTTCTTATTCTATTTCTTTGGAGTTCTCATGAGATTTCCTAAATGCACTCGCAGAAGTAGACTCTCAAATTCAAGGTGGTCATGTATATGCAAATGTATGGTGTATATTACATTTTCATTACCTTGTCCCTCTGTGTATTTGTTGCTTTCCTTCTAATGTTGATATAAGCAGGAATAAGCAATCATATATACACTAAAGTAAAAAAAAGAGAAATAATTCCAGAAAGCACAGTAATTTCACATCATACAAGTGACGCCCCGGTGAATGGTTTGTACTGAATGATTTTTAATACAGCACAACACAGAACTCATTAGATTTAATTAACTGATGACTGAAAAATATTAGCAATATTAGTAATTCAAAAGAACAAAGCATAGATTTTCACATTTAATATACGTATACAGTCTTTTTTCTTTAGCCTACTTAAAGGTTACTTTTAAGTTAAGAGCATATTTTTTTTTTTGATTATTTGTTTTGTTTTTTGCGACAGAGTCTCACTGTTGCCTTGGGTAGAGTGCTGAGGCCTCACAGCTCACAGCAACCTCAAACTCTTGGGATTAAGCAATTCTCTTGCCTCAGCCTCCCAAGTAGCTGGGACTACAGGCACCTGCCACAATTACTGGCTATTTTGTTGTTGTTGTTGCTATTGGTATTGTTGGTTAGTAGGCCCAGGATAGGTTTGAATGTGCCAGCTCCTGTGTAGGTGGACAGCTCCCTAACCACTGAGTATGAGCGCCGAGCCAAGAGCATAATTTTTTTATCATTGGATTATATTTCAAAGCCCTTTCACTAGATAAATATACATTTTCATGCTAGGAGAAATATTTTATGTCTAACATTGTGGTTTTAATTTGTATGATAACTTTTATTTTTATGTTTTTGTCATTAGATCATTTTACTCTCCATGAAATTTGAGTATTTGCAGTGATAATTTGAATATTATCCATGAAATTTGAGAATTTGCAGTAATAATTTGAATATTTAATCCATAGGTTATAATTACTCAAATTTGAATGACTTCTAACATTTTCATATAGATTAATTTGTCTTCCAAATTTATTTGAAACTTGGCTTGGCGCCTGTTGCTCAGTGGTTATGGCGCCAGCCACATACACCAGGACTGGAGGGTTTGACCATGGCCAGGGCCTGACAAACAATGACGACTGTAACAAAAAAATAGATGGACGTAGTGGCAGGCACCTGTAGGCCCAGCTTGAGAGGCTGAGGCAAGAGAATTGCTTACACCCAAGAGTTTGCTGTGACTGTGATGCCACAGCACACTACCAAGGGTGACATAGTGAGACTCCATCTCAAAATCAATTAATTGGAAACTAAGTAATGAGATAAAGTATTTTTAAACAAAAATATTATTCTTTTATATGACACTGCAGATATTAATATCAGTATGTCAAAGGGCACATTCAGTACCTGCCCTGGGAAATTTCAGAAATAATACACATTGTTTATATTGGATAGAAATTATAGGTATAAGATTTTTTTTTAATATTCTCATGTATACTTTAAGTTTTGCTGAAATTTAAGCCTCAAAAATGTCTTACATGTTACAAATTACATCTTCCTTGTCAAAAAACACACCACAGATAACCTGTACAGAATGAAAAGGAAGGTAGGAAATATCGTCTATGACTTAGATTTTGTATTACCAGTCAGTATAAACTTCAACTTTCTTTTTATATATCTGTCCTATTTACCTGATAGTTTTTTTTCTGAAAAAAAAAAAAAAAAACTTAGAGGAAATGAGATGTGTGTGCATGTATTTTCTAATATCTAAAATGTTATTTGATGCTATTTACTTAGAAATTGCTGTTTAATATTTTTTGCCTTACATAGATACTTAAAAAGTATCTGCAGAAATGGATAGATTAAAACAAGTGTTATTCAATGAGCAGGTTGTGGCCAGAAGGTAAAGGAAACTGCTTAGTTCCAAGGAAAGTTTGTGTGGACACATCATGAGCTCCCTGCTACGTCACTAAAGGCAATGGTGACTGAGAAGAGTGATGCATGAGGAGAGAACCATGTGTCACTCATGAGTCATCAAGTACTGAAAACTGTATATACCTACATTCCCATCTGTCTTCTCGATCAGTTAAAGCAGATAGTGTGAGAACCATTTCCTATTTACTCACAAACTAATGGTCTGTACAGTATAAATACTAAGTAGATAATTCCTGCACCTTAACAGGGCCACACTTAGTAACCTTGTGTAAGACGCCACACCAGGGAGCGTGATGGGCTCCAGAGTCAGCACTAGCTCCAATCTCAGTGCACCCATTTATTGGCTGTGTGACTTGAGTGTCACTTAATGGTCTTGAACAAAGTTCTTCATTTATGAAATGGACATTTTTACTTTAGGGGACTATCCTATGAATTTTAATCCCAACTGTAGAGGATGCCAAGAGCCAGACGACCTCTGAGCAAGATGATTTGCAGCTGGGGGGCGGACCCTTGGGCAATTTGTTCACATGTGCTTGTTGTGGAAAAAGAGCCCGAGCCCATGGTGATCCTTAGGCACATAGTCATTGTCTAATACTCCCCTCACCTGTCTTGCGCTGTTTCAATAAAAGCCTACTGTGGAGGTTGCTCAGGGCTACCCTGCAATCAAGGTTAGTCTGCCTCCTGCAAGCTTATACTTCTAATCCGCCTCATGCCTGCTTCCTTTCTGCAATCGAGACCAGGGCCCTAGCGGCTGTGACACCCAACACTCTGTGTTATTAAATAAGTTATTATTATTGTTATTATTTTTGAGAAAAATCTCATTTTGTCACCCCCAGTAGAGTGCCCTGATGTCATAGTTCACAACAACCTCTAACTCTTGGGCTCAAGAGATTCTCTTCCCTCAGCCTCCCAAGTAGCTGGGACTACAGGTGCCCACCACAATGCCCAGCTATTTTTAGAGACGAGGTCTAGCTATATCTAGCTCAAGCTGGCCTCAAACTTTATGAGCTCAGGCAATCTGCCTACCTCAGCCCCCCAGAAGTGCTGGGATTAAAGGTGTGAGCCTGGATGTGATTATTATTTTTAACAGTATATAGTAAAACCATTGGTGAAAGGTAGGGAAATAAGCATGATCTACACTATTACTACCTGAGAGGGACTATTTATTTTTATGTATTTATTTATTTGAGACATAGTCTTACTCGTTGCCCTCGGTAAAGCGATGTGGCATCACAGTAACCTCAAACTCCTGAGATCAAGCAATTCTCTTTCCTTAGTGTCCCAAGTAGCTGAGACTACAGGTGCCCACCACAATGCCCAGTATTTTTGTTGGTGGTGGTGGTGATGTTGTTGTCATTCTTGTTTAGTAGGCCTGGGCTGGGTTCGAACCCACCAGCCCACAAGTGGCTGGTGCCGTAACCACTGAGCTACAGGTGCTGAGATGAGATGGATTTTGTTTTTAATGGCAGTTATACAGATGTTGCAGTTATTAAAATAAAACTATTTGAGCCTTTATCTCTTTACATTTAGAAAACATTTGAATTTATTGAAACAAAGCAGAGCCTGCCAATATGGCCTGAATAATGGTTTCCATGGGTGACCTAGTGGAAGTTTGAGTTAAGCATATGATAAAACTATCCTAGGGTTCACATAGAGATGATCTTCAAACAACACAGGTTTGAATTCTATGAGTCAACTTACATATTGATTTTCTTTCTCTTCTGCTACCCTGAGGCAGCAAAACCAACCACTTCTCTTTCTCCTCCTCCTCGGTGTATTCAACATAAAGATTACGAGGATGAAAACTTTGGTGATTATCCAATCCCATTTAATTGACAGTCAATTTTCTTTCTTTCCTTTATAGATTTTCTTAATAAAATTTTGTTTTCTTTAGCTTACTTTATTAAAATAATACATTACCTAATATATATAGCATATAAAATATGCATTAATGGAATGCTTTTGTTATTGGTAAGAGTTTAGTCCACAGTACACTATGTAGTCATCATACTGGAGTCAAAAGTTATTTGCAACTTTTCACTATGTGGGAGGTCAGTGCTACTAACTCCCATGTTGCTTAAGGGTCAACAGCATAGCAAAAGAATACAGTATTCTTCAAGGCATGGTGGCTCACTCCTGTAATCATAGCACTTTGGGAGGCTGAGGTGGGAAAAATCACTAGAGACCAGCAGTTTGAGAACAGCTTGAGCAAGAGTGTACCCTCATCACTACAAAAAAAAAAAAAAAAAAAAAAAAAAAACAAGAAGAAGAAAAGAAAGAAAGAAAATTAAGCTAGGCATGGTGGTATACAGCTGTAGTCCCAGTTACACAGAGGGCTGAGACTGGAGGATGGTTTGACCCCCGGAGTTTGAGGTTATCATCAGCTACGATGACCTCACTATACTTTAGCCCAAGATACAGAGTGAGGCTCTGTCTAAAAAAAATAATAATAAAAAAAGATACAGTATTCCTTTAGGAAGAAAAAAATGAAAGGCTAGACAGTGAAAAATAATCTACTGAGATCTCTTTCAAAAACAATATTTATACCTGATTGATAAGAGCTAAAATTATTTGATCAGTAAAATGTTTAGAACAGGGGTCCTCAAACTATGGCCTGCAGGCCACATGCAGCCCTCCAAGGACATTTATCTGGCCTGCCAGTGTTTTTGCCACTGCTGTCTGTCCTGCTTAGCAGCGACTAGTCCTGGGCTAGAGTGCGCATGTGTGGAATGTGCGCTGCACTCTTGGATTCCCCTCCTTCTCTCTGCCTCTCTTGACTCCTCCTCTCAGTCTTGGGTGTCATCAAACAAGTCACGAGCTTGCCTGTGCAGAGCCTGCTGCTGCCTGAGGTCCCAGGTAAGAACAAGTTAGCATTTATGTATTTTTCGAAGTTAGGAGATATTTATTTTTTATTTTTGCAGTTAGTAGAGCCTTTTTTTTTGTGGTTAAGGGGGGGCCATTTTTTTCTGAAGTTAGGAGGTCTTTTTTTTTTGCAGATAGGGGCACCTTTTATTTTTTGAAGTTAGAAGAGCCTTTTTTTTTAAGTTGGTTAATTGGTTGGGGGTGGTTTCTAGGGGGTTGCACCACAGTGATAATGCAAATAGTCAGCGCTCAGTGCTAATGCAAATTGTCAGTGCTCAGTGGTAATGATAATTGTAAGTGCTCAATGTTAATGGAAATGGTCAGCTCAGTGGTCAGTGTTAATGCAAATGGTCAGTGCTCAGTGTTATCGAATGGGGGCTCCAAACTGGTAATCTGCCTAGGGCACCATGGGAACTTAATCTGGCTCTGCAGACAGCTGAGGAGTAGGAAACCCAAATTTAATTGATAGTAACTGCACTTAAACTCTGATTGCTATTCAGTTGTGTATAATGTTGTATGTTGTGTGCTGTGTAAGCCCTGGTTCACACTGTTGCGATCTCTGAGCAGTGCGAGTTCAGTCATATACTCGTATGGCTGACCTCACATTAGATTCAGAAGAAAAAAGGCATACATGCATATAAGATATGTTCAGTGTGCACAGGAATTTGTTCATAGTTTTTTTTTAAACTATAGTCTGGCCCTCTAACGGTCTGAGGGACAGTGAACTGGCCCCCTGTTTAAAAAGTTTGAGGATCCCTGATTTAGAAAGTCTGCATTGTTTCAAGATGAGTGTCATTCTCGTTGCTATGCAGCATGTATTCTATTTTTCTCAAAAGGGAAAGGTGACTCACAATCTTGCTGATTACGAGAACTTCTCTTTGCAAGCAAGTTCCAGGGCAGCAATTACAAACCATGTCCATTCAGCATTGCGTCTACCCCGTTGGCGGCGCATTACTGTAACTGGCTAGTTAATGTTGGCCCCCAGTCGCTGTAGACAGCTGGTGCTTGGCATGCTCTATGGAACAACTATGTTTAGAAATACTTATCAAAGGCAGTTAACATGGTAAAGGTGCTGATTCTTGATTCTTGAGGTTAAATATTTAGCTATCTCTAATCCTGGCCATATTTTATTACTGCATACAAAATTCTGCATCCAGATAAACAATGCTCTTTAGTTTAGAATTTAAGCTAAGAAATACAAGCATCGTTTATGGTAGATATGAATTTTGACTTAAAAAGAAGTGAACAACCAGTAACGACGGGGTTTTAAATGACTTTGAAAGAGTTTGCAAAATTTATATATAGAGGAAAATAAGTAAGCTTGTTGAACACAGATCTAGCTTCTTCCTCAAGTTTCCCCATTTTATTCCATTTAATTCTAATATAGTTAATTTTAACTTTTAGATGGTGAAAATGTTACAAGCTTTTTAAGATTTTCAAAGTATATATAATTTAGCTTGACTACAAAGTGTGTGTGTATGAGAGAGAGAGAGGGCGAGTGTGAGTGTAACCTGCACTTGTGTGCTATTTTAAAGCCTAGGATAAGTAAAATATTATGTATGAGATAATGGTTAGCTGTGGAAATGTGTGTGATTCTTGTGTAAACATGACTAGAGAAGATGGTACTTATTAGGGACATCCTTAGTGATTTGGAAGTGTTCTGGAAATATCTAATAAACATTAAGATTTTTAGAAAAATAATATTTTCCAGGATTTGGGGAACCCAAGCAAATGGGAAGTTATCTCTGTAATCTCTTTCCCGAATTGATGCTTTCTGATAAAAATGGCATGATTCTTCTTTGTTCTCCCAGGACTACACAGGTATTTTAACAGGACTAAAGAGAAGCAATGAGGACTAACATGTAAAAGTCAAGAAGATAAATGTCCCAAGGTGTAACATTTTTCTTCTGCCTGCTTTTCTGATGGATGGAGACATGTATAGGGAAACACACAGTGATTTCATTGATGTTGATGATATATGGGCAAGATTCTCTTGGGTCAAGCTTTGGGTGTGCAGAGACACAGTTCCAAACAGCCATTGTCACTTCTGGTTGCACCACTGTAAAAGTGCCTGAGCTGGCTTGGTGCCTGTAGCTCAGTGGCTAGGGCACCAGCCACATGCACAGGAGCTGGCCAGGTTTGAATCCAGTCTGGGCTTGCCAAACAACAATGACAACTACAACCAAAAAATAGCCGAGCATCGTGGCAGGCACCTGTAGTCCTAGCTACTTGGGAGGCTGAGGCAAGAGAATCACTTAAGTCCAAGAGTTGGAGGTTGCTGTGAGCTCTGACACCACGGCACTTTATCCAGGGTGACAGCTTAAGACTCTCTCTCAAAAAAAGAGAAAAAAGAAAGAAAAAATCCCTAAGCTGTCACCAGTAAATCATGTGAGAGAAAAGCACTTATTAATATTTGGTAGCAGACAACTTTCTTACCTATGGAGAGAAGGTTCCCTACCTTCTTTCTCCAGACCTTCCATGTGGGAGCCCATGAATCTGTGACACTGAGTTGCCACTCAGTGCCATATAGATTTTTTAAAAAGACTGTTTTGCTTAGCTGGCCATTGTGGTGGGCACCCATAGTTCTAGCTACTCAGGAGGCTGAGGCAGGAGGATCCCTTAAACTCAGGAATGGGAGGTTGGGAGCTAGGCTGATGTCCTAGCACTCTAGCCTGGGCAACAGAATAAGACTCTGTCTTTAAAAAAGTCTGTTGTTTTTCCATTAATGCTCTCAAACAAAAGCTGTACTGAGTAGTTATAATAAGGAAGCACCCACTCTGAAATGGTTCCCCAGGCTCCATGATGTGTGGGTTCCCAGGCTACAGCAAGCATACAGAATTGTCCTGAGTAAGGGAAGACTATCACCAGGGACTATATAAAATTAGATAGGCACCAGGGAACCACACTGTGACTATAACATAAAGATGGGGAGCAAAGAATTAATATGAGTATAAAAAAATTAGCTTCTCATACAGTTATGGCATATTAGCCTAGTAAGAAAGAGCTCATTAAATGGGTACTTTTTATTGATCATTTTTAATATATAACACAAAACAGTAGGGATATTAAGACATCTTTTTTTGATCGATAATTTCTTTTTATTTTTTTGAGACAGAGCCTCAAGCCGTCACCCTGAATAGAGTGCTGTGGCATCACAGCTCACAGCAACCTCCAATTCCTGGGCT
>CAUYRH010071533.1:0-12751 GCA_963574655.1 Perodicticus potto
TCATGAATGTTACATTAATCAGGTGGATAAAAATATCTCCGATTGTATGGGAAGCCCGCACACTGTACTCCAAGCTTGAATCATTGTACACAGTTATGACTCAATAAAAAATAATTTAAAAAAAAAAAAAAAAAAAAAAAAAACAAAGTTGGAAATCCACAGAGGGGAAAAAATTAGCTAAGCTAATAAAGGATAGAGACCTGTTTAGAGGTGGGAGAGGTGCAATATATTTTGTCCATTCTGGAGTTAGGCTCTCTGTGGAAGTCCTAAGAGAGTTGCCAAGGTAGATAACTTGGATTTTGATTCATTCATCTTTTGTGGATGACATCCAATAGCCCAGATTCCCAGGGTATTTTAAGAGAGACATAATATCAGAGATAGAGGTAGTGAAGGAAGATAATAGACCATGACCTTGGTCTGACTGTTTGAGATCTGAGGCTAAGGATTGGCCAAAAAGGTGGGGGCTATCTCTAAACCCCTGCGGGAGGACTTTCCAGGTTAGTTGTTGAGTTAATTAGATGTCTGGGTCATTTCAGGTAAAGGTGAATAAGTTTTGAGAGTTGAGGTGGAGAGGGATAGTAAAAAGGGCATCCTTTAAGTCCAGGATTGTTAAGTGTGTAGTGGAAGGGGGAAGAGTGGAGAAGTGGGTTTTGGGATTTTGCAGAAGGGGAGTTATTGGCACAGTGGCCTTGTTGAGTGCTCACATATCTTGGACTAATGGTAGGAGCTTTCAGGTTTAGGGACTGCAAGGATAGGAGTGTTGCATGGGGAGGTGGGTGAGAGAATGTGTTTTTGTTTGTTTGTTTTGCAGTTTTTGGCCAGGGCCGGATTTGAACCCACCACCTCCGGTATATGGGGCCTGTGCCCTACTCCTTTGCGACACAGGAACTGCCTGAGAGGATGTGGTTTTTCAGTAAGCAATTAATTAATAATTGGTTGTAGTCCTTTTATACCATGGGGTTTAAAGGGATACTGAGGTAGATCGGAAGACGTGAAGAGTGGTTGTGGACCCCCACAAACTACATCCTGAATTCTTTTTCAATACTCAGTATTAATGAGGTAATGAAAGAAATAATGGACTCAGACACACAGAGTGAAACTTTAGAAGTGTGGTCCCGGAGGACCAATGGTCATCTAACTTGAGGACAAGTGATGGCAACCAACTCTGAGTCTGCTCCATGTTTGTTGTTCTTCTTATTATCAAATCAACCACTTGCTAAGGTAAACCTCTATGTCGGAATTCCGTTATTCTCACACTGTCCAGTCTCATAGATTCCTAACTTCTTTAATCACAAATACAATCCATAGTATTACTCATATGTTATTTATCAGTTTCACAAACAATTCATAAGGTGAGGAACAAGAAAAAATGTCCAAAAGCATGAGGTTAATGTAGACCACAAACAGACCAGTGCACAAGTTTCACAAAGACTGTTAGACTTCCTGGAAACTTGCGGGCAGACAGGCTGATGCCATGCCATATCCAGAACTACAGAGAAGTGGGTAGCCTGGTCCACTTATTTCCTCGAGAGACATGAGAAATAAGAAACATCTCTTAGCAAGATCTGGTGCCTATACTGTCCCAGCATGTCCTGCACCTGCTTGTTGTTTTCTCCTTGCACAGTTCAAAGTCTTCCTGATAGGCAAGCCCTGCCTCCACATACCCTCCCTCCTCAGGGACCATTATCCAGAGCCCTACCAGGAGAAAGGTGTAGCTGTGTCTAGGCAAGTCCTTGTCTGTTACTGCCAGTCTTCTGCTGCTCTTTGTCCAGCAGACTTCTAGTACTCTCAATAGTGCTTTGTGGTCTGACTGTGTACATACCTTCCTCAGCATCCATCTCCTTGGTATTCATTCCTCATGTCCTTCTTACCATTATTATTAAACTAAATTTTTAAACTATTACTATATTATTATTATTATTAATTTTATTAGAATTAAAAGTATCAATATAAATAGTCATGCAAGCACATCAGAACAATCCTTCCTCGCTGTTCATCCCCATTTCCCTTCCATAAAGGGTCAGAAAGGGTAACTATCCTGAGCTGATAGTGTAAAGGAATTGATGAGGTTGAGGTGTCCCAAACTTTAGGATTGATCTGACATAAAGCCTCTGGAAAAGACATTTGTCAAGATAGGGGAGAGGCCTTAGAGGAAAGCCACAGTAATGTGGTGAGCAGATGGGCCACCAATGGTTTGGGTAATGGGTATAAAGGAAAAGTGGCTTTTAGTCTAAATAGCATATCTCAGCCAAGCTGGGGTGTGTGGCTTTTAGGAATTATGAGAAAGGAATGGGAGAATGTCAGGTAGACATTCTTGTCAGAATGGGACAAGTCTGAGGTAGAGTTTTAAGTGAATGGATCTTAACCCCAATCACAAAAGTGGAAGAGGAGAGTAGTGGCCCTGAAACAATAGGCAGTACTGAGTATGTGGCTGCCATATCCAAAGGAAAATAAATTCTTCTATGAGCAACCAGAAGACAAACCTGGAGCTCTGCTAGTGAGATGGCAAAAATGGAGGCCGCAGAGCCCAGGCCCTTTGGTCTTTGGTAGCTACTCCAGGAGTTCAAGCAGCTCAAATCCCAGCTCAATCACTGAGTTGGAAGGGATGGCTCCAGGCAATCCTTCCAGTTACCCTGACCACTATAGCCCAGGTAAGGGTCTGAGTGGAGCACAAAGATTAGGGCAGTGGTAGGGCCAGTGTCCCCATTTGCCACTCTAATAGCAAGGAGGTGGAGACTATGAAGAGTGAGGAGGGTGTTTAGGTCTTCCTCTCACCCTGAAAGGTAGAGCTCTTCCTCTGGCCCTAAAAGGCAGAGGCCAGAATCTGGTTCTTAGCCTGTTTACCTCTGGCCACTTCTTCCTCTCTGTTACAGACTTTGAAGGCAAGTTTAATTAATTCCTTTTGGAGAGTCTGGGATTCATCTTTGAGTTTCTGGTGCATTTTTCTTATATCTGAGGCCAACTGAGAGATAACCTGGGTGTTTAAATATGGCATTCCAGCCTCAGATTCAGAGTCAAGGTTGGTATATTTTACTGGGGTCTCAGTTAGCCTGGTCAATAAGGCAACTTTGTTTTCATCAGTTTGTTTGTGTGACTTCTTTCATTTTGTCATACTGAGTGCTTTAAGGGTGGCTTTTTTCACCACTCTTTTAGACTGGTTTTGAAATGAGCCCTGGCAGGAAGGTGGGGAAGATTCCTCTTGATAATTCCATTTAGGTTCTGCACTGGGTACTGCTGTTGTCCCCAGGGGTAGTGGTTTGGATCTTGGGTATTTAAGGTGTCTACAAAGGCTGTGGCTTCAGCCCAAATGAGTTTATTCTTCAGGAGTAGTGGTAGAGGAAAACACTATGAAAATGTTCCATCACGAGAGGTCACATGATTGGGTTTAACATTGGAATTCTTTTGTTAATTAGGTAGGGTCATTAGAAAAATGTGTTTTTCAATTTGGGATAGATCTTCTAGGTTAAAGGGGACATGAACTCTGGTAAGGCCCTCAGCTCCTGCTACTTCATATAAGGGTAAAATAGCTTCCAGGGCCTGTCCCTGAGAGTGGGTATGTGGAGGAGAAAAAGAGTTAGGCACAGAGGGAGGAAAAAGGGAGTCAAGTGGAAAGGTTGGGTATGTAAAAATTGAGGACCAAGTGGGTAGGAAGGCTCAGGAGGTGGACAGGCATACGGTGGGGGCCTAAGAGGTCAGAAGAGTCAAAGTCTGAGTCAGAGGTGAAAGCATGATGTGGTGGCTGTTCCTTGAGTAGGAGGATTTAGAAGGTGGTACAGGTTTGGCAGAGTGAAGGAAGGTTCAGAAGGAGAAACAAATGTGGGAATTAGGGGACCAGACCTCTTGCTTTTGTACTTAATAAAATTCTCAAGACCTCTGAGAATGTTTAGATCAAAAGTGCCATTATCAAGCCATTGATTTTCATTGTCTAATTTGTACTGAAGCCAGGAAGTGTTGCAGAGGAAAGTTATTCACTTTGGTTTGATGTCCCCTTTTAGAATCAGGGTGCTAGGTTTCAGAGGAGATAGCCCAGTGGGGTTTTGGTAGGGAACCGAACAGCAACTGCCTATGACCTTTAAGGTAAGGAGGATGAGGAGGTGAAGGGAGGAGGCTTACCACCAGGGAGGCAGGCTTCACTGCATCACCCATGGAGCCAAGAGCACATGGACCAGAGGATACCAACTCTGTCCCTCAGTTATCCCCAAGGAAAGATGTTGGGAGGATTGGTACACTGATTCCAGATCCCAGGGGAAATCCCAACCTATCACTAGGAGTTTTGAAACAATGAAAGAATAGAGAAGGGACTAGGAGATTCCAGAGAAGGAGCCCCTTTGTCCACCTTACCAAGACCTTAGGAATTAGTGTGCAGTGGTGGTCATTAGGATGGCCACTGCAAGGGTCTGGGATAGTTCCTGGAATGGTCTTACTGTCTTCTTTCCTAGCCAATGCACCATAATGATGACAGGTTTAGTGATAGAACCTGCCAGATTCTGCAAGAAGGAGAGGGATTAAGCCAGTCCAGGGATTAAGGATAGGATTTATTTTAAAGACGCAAAATGGAGTCTGAACAGAAGTCAGCTCCATTCACACATATCAAGGGACTTTTGTTAGTGTAGTTGGAAAGTGGGAGGGTATAATGAGAGGTGAAGGAAGTCATCTTTGCTGCAGAATGAATGATACTGTGTCTGAGACTAGTTTTAGAATTACTCCCTTCCGCAAAAGGTGTTAATAACTCACAAAGGCCGCATTTCTAGTGCCAGGTTAGGACATTCTGATGCTTCCCAGAAACACTGGCCCTAAAGCATTTCAGGATGATCAGAAGGGGGTTTCTCTGACCATGCCATTTGATCTCTGACCTGCTTTCTGTCAGTAGCTGCCCTCCCAGGATGGCTGTAGTCTTGTAAGTGTCATGAATCTTTACATAAAAACAGGAAAGGGGTTGCTGGAATCATGCAATTTGATTTCTGGCCTGCTTTCTTTCTCTACCTATCTCTGTCAAATAGCAGTACTTTTTTCTGAGTCCTGAGGATTTCTTCCCCTCAGGAATTAGGTCCAATAAACTTTCTTACAGAAGGCAAACTATTCTGGAGAACAATGAGAATAGTCTCTAAATTCTGTTATGCCTCATTTACAATTTCAATACTTTTATAGTAGAATAGAAGGAAATAAACATAGACAATTTTAATTTTATGTAGCAGAAAACAATATCAAAGTAGCCTTTACTCTAACAATATAACAATACCTAAATAACATAAAAGTACCCTTCACTTTAACAATATACAAATAAAAGTAACCTTCTCTCTAACAAATATCTAAAATAATCATACAAGAACAAGAACATCAGAATAAATTTTACTCTAACAATATAGCAATTTTTATTGTTTATGTGTGACATTTTCCCCAAAGTATTTTAAGATAAACTTTCTCTCAATTATGGTAAAACTTTAACTAGGTAGTAGAAGGTCTGTGGGAAAAGAATGTGAGCTAAGCAGACTAGGTCAGCTGTACTGGTTCAGCTCAGCCTGTTAGACTCCATCTTGTAGGCAGCTTTTCCAGCTTCACAACCACTCCTACCAGAGGACCAAAAGATAAACTCCACAGCAGAATGTCAGAGAGGTACGTGTGGAAGATTAAGATCACTGAAGTAAAGCAGAGGGCTTAAAGTCATACAGATGGAGAAATCTTCAAAACTCAGAGAAAAAGAAGTAGCAATTGGTGGGTGAAAATAGAGAATGTCCCATAAGTGTGATCCCACCAATCACCCTCCCTCCACCCGATCACACTTACGGTGCATCTTACAAGGGTATAAGTGAAAATTACTAAAAGTAGAATATAAATGTCTTCATATAGTGATTTAAAGGCCATGAAGGCTATGTTAAATAGTTTAATGAAAATATTTTAGATTGTGTATATAAAGTCAGCACATTGTGCCCCATGATTGCACCAATGTACACAATTATGATTTAATAAAAATTAAAAAAAAAAAAAAAAAACAGAAGCCGGGAGCATGTATTTTATCCCACATGTAACACACAGGACGGCCAGAGCAAGATCAGGAGGCAAGATAAGAAGTTACCATGTGGAACCTAAAGGAAGGAGCCAAACTGACCTCCCCACCCAGACGGAGCAGGAGAACGAGAGTGATTTCTAATTATTCAAAATGTAAATATGTGTAGGTGTCTGTATTTTTATGTGCATATAAATTTCTCTCAGTAAGAAAAGCATCTCCAGGAGCTGCTGTCTTTGGGTATAATGTTTCCCCAGCCTGAAAGGCATCCCGGCTTCCCTGCCCGCCTAGCAGGATGCTCTGCAAGTTGTGTGGAGCTGAGGCCTCTGGAAACAAGTGTCACCTTCGGTGCTGTCCCTCTTCAATTAGCTATGAGCTTCCGTCTCGGGACTTAAAGAATATCTGGTTGTTTGGAAACTTATGGGAGCAGCTCTGATTCTTTTCATAGCTAGAGGAAGGCAGGATGCTGAGGCAGGGACCATTTGTTTTCAAAACAAATGTTGAAGTCCTCCTTCACTAAGTCGGCATTTTATCCATCATTCATCACATTTGGCACACACATTCAGCTCCTACATTTCGAAGGTTTATTTTTGTTTCTTGGAGTCATTGTCTAGGCTCGACCATAACATCTTTCAGGTTGTTTTGAACAGCTAAAAGAAAAATCAAAGGAAATAATGCCCTACAATGTAACGTGGGTTATTCCACATAAACATGGATACAGCTACAGCAAATTACTCAGGAGTTAGTCAACACGTGCTGGGTGCGTAAGAGAGCCTGGGCCAAGACCCTGAACGATCGCTGGGGTCTGAGGGTGAATCGAGATGGTAGCTGACTCTCCCATCATTAATCCCCTCACTGCCCGTCACTGTGGAGGTAACCAAACTCCCAAGCCCCCACACACTAGAAAGTGAGAGATCTAAATCCTCTTTTTAAATTTTTAATGGGTTGGTGGCCACTCCCATCAGAACTGGATTACACAAGCACATGGTTTTGATGTAAACCTTACCCCCTCTGCAGATCTATTCACTTTCCTTGTTCCACCAGCCAGTTACCCTGGTCTCTAACTGCTTCCTTCCTGTTGCAAACCAAGTAGGTGTCATACAAACTTATAACTAAGTCTAAAAGTCACAAAGTGATCTAGTATCAGCAGGCAGTTCAAATATTCTGAATGCTTTATTAAATGAAGGTTAAAGAGTCCAATGCTGTGCCCAGTAACTTTATGGAAGACGGCTGACGCATACTTGCTGAGAGAGATGCCGCACCGTGGACTAACTTTCTCCACCTACTCACAGCACTTATTCTAGCCATTCTCTCTACTAGGAGCATTTTATTTTCTCCACCAAACGAAACAAGTAAACTAACTACCTCATTAATTTAGAGTTTCTATCTTCCAGATTTTAAGATACTGTAAGTGAACTTTTGATAGACACTCAATTCCTGGAACAAAACACAACAAAGAAAAGAGAAAAGGTCCAGAGCGATACCCATGACCAGTTCTAAGAAGCTGCTGCTTCCCTGGTTTGAGATGTCAAAGCCAAACAATCTGTCATTTCTGCTGGTTGGGTGTTGTGGCAGGTGCCTGTAGTCCCTGCAACTCGGAAGGCTGAGACAAGAGGATCACTTGAGCCCACGAGTTTGAAGTTGCTGTGAGCTACGACACCACGGCACTCTACCCATGGTGACACAGTAAGAAAGAAAGAAAAGAAAAGAAAAAGAAATTCTAACACTAAAAGCAAGTAGGAGAGCTGATAAAGGAGATGGGTGTGGAATCTGCCCCGGCACCTGTACCACCATCCTCTCCTCACATCAACTGTCAATCTAATAAAAGCAAAGACCACAAGCAAAGGTGATTAAAGAAAAGGCAGTGAGGGGAAGTTGAGGCAGATGGCCTCACTCAGGGTATGTCTCGCAAACACTGTACCAGAACATGCTATTCTGGGTCCAAATTTCTTAAGTCCATCCCTGAGCTGCCAAACACTGCAGCTGTCACTCAGGCCACAGTCAAGGATCCTTACCCAAACAAGCTGACAAATGGTCTTAGCGTGCTGATACTGTAGATTGAGAACTTTAGTGCATCCTGGTTAAAATCCTACTGAATGTGAAATACCAGAGGCACAGTGCTGACAGGGACAGAATGGCAGCCAGCCTCCCTCCCCACTCCACCTCCTGAATAGTCTTTATTCCCAAAGCATCTCCAGCCACTGCCCTCAGAACAACATCCCCTGGACTCTCCCCTGCAGGTTTCCCAAATAACAGATTTTCCTCTAGCCACTGAGGTCTCTTGTAGCACCTCCAAAGTAATTCTAGCAAAAAGTAGCAAAATTCAGCCTAAATAGTGATTCCTCTTAGGGGTAAGAGAATTCATCAAGGAAATACCTTGGGACACACAGAATTGAACAGGCTTCCTAACTGCAGGGTTTTTAGAGTTTTTATTATACTAGCTTCATGTTAAACACATAAAACCAAGCAAAAGAAACAAAAAAGGCCAAAACTTCCAGTAACTTACTTGGTTTTGTTTTGTGGGTGCACACACATACGCGGGCACACACAGCCCCCCCTGGATTTCTCTGACTACACTTTGGAAAACGCTGATCTAACGGCAAGGTGGTCACGAGAAAGACCTGAGTCTGGCTCTCTCCTCGCGTGTGTGACTTGTCAAATGTCATGTCTCAGCCTTCTTGTCTTTATAGTGGGAAAATAACACCTGTCCATGCAGGAGATGAAATGAATACAACAGCTGCCAAAAGCATAAAGTGCTGTGCATTTGTGAGGTTTTATGATTATGCCCAGGGTAGAAGGAGCTCTGCCCACACTCCCTACCAAAAAGTGCACCTGCCCTAAAGGTATCTCAGAGGCCGTGCTGTTCTGTGGGACTTACTGCCAGAAAAGAACCGCACCTCTTACTCTCTGCAGGACGAAGGAAACAAGACCATCCAACTCAGTCAAGTTACTCAGTGCGAGCTGTACACTTGTCTCTCAAACCTTGCACACTAATATCAGCATCTTCAAAAATATATACGGCAGAGTTACGAGGGCAGAAGAGTGGACCGAAGCTTTTCTACTCCCTTAAATGCTTCTGTAGGAGGAAGGAAGGCAAGCAAAGTACAGCCGGGAATAAGAGAAAGGAAAAGAACACAGAGCAAAGGTTTCAGGGAGGACAAAAGAGTGAACAAAAATAACAACCTTGAGATCTCTCCCAGGCTGGGAACAACTGTCTAGTTTGGGCTGTGGCACCCCACCCCACGTTGTAAAAACCACGACGCGAGCACAGTGACAGCATCCAGGGCACCGGAACAGAGCCTGGAGGCTGAGGACTGTGTCACAGGCTTCCCCCATCAGTGTGATAAGCAGCAGAGCTCGTGTGGGAGCCGACTGGGCCAGAACACCACACCTGACGAGAGACTGCAACCACAACACCCCTGAGCCCTCTACTGCGCTCTACCTGTAACGACATGAAAGGTGCTCTTTCCTAACCACTGGTAATGTACCGGCTCTGTACGGTCAAACATTCCTTTTACAAGGCAATCTTGGTGAATGTAATGATGTTGTCTCTGAACATAACAGAGAGTTTCATTTTCTAGTTTACCTTCGCATATTGCCTTTTCTGTTGTTGTTAAAGAGCACGCGTATTTTTAAAAATCAGAATGAAGCTACACTGTGGGGGAAAAAACCTCAAACCTGTGCTTTTTCCTATTAAATTCGTTCAAAATAATAAAAGACTTCCTAGCAAAGACTATAAGCAAAATACCAATATACAGATGTGTATACACACACACATGAGAATATGTGTATATATATTTATTGGCAAAACCAAATAAAAAGTTGCAAACTATATCCTAAGATCTCTGCTGTTCTAGGGAACACAAGGTCTTTCCTTAAACAAGAGTGGATGAAAAGGACAATAGTTTTATTTGAAACTGGAAGAACACAGTGCTTGCTGCCAGACAAAGCTGGGACCTAGACTCAGTCTTATCACTTAGCAAATTTGTGACCATGAACGAGCGGCTTTTCCCTCTCCAGGTTTCCAACTTTTTATCTGCAAAACAGGGATAACAGCCGCCATCTCAAAGAATTTTTGTAAGGATTAAAATGAGATAATCCTCCAAAACAAAAGTATTAGATATTATGGATATAAAATCGCAAGCAAATGTCTAGCCCCTGACTCCAGGCAAGGCGCACCTCCTCTGACCTCACGTCACCCCCCAGCACATTCAAAGAGCACCAAGTGTGCCATGTTCTTCAGGCAAAACACATACAGAGCACTCATTCTTGATGTTTACGCAACCACTATTAGCAGTAGCAACAAGATGCTGTCACGTGAAGGTGAAAGTCATCAGGGGCACAGCAGGGCACAGTGAGTTCAGAAGTCCCGGACATCCGAAGCCAGAAGCTTCAAGACACTTCAGAACAAGGTGAGTCTCCAAGGACGTCTTCACAGCACTGCTTGGCTCTCACCTACCGTGCACAGATGCACCTCGCATTTCTTGAGGGAGACACAGACCTTCTTAGGTTACAGTCAGGGCAACAACACTTCAAAGCCCACCAGGAGAGGAGGTTGGGACAAATCAGAACAAATACAAAAATTAAATCAAATGTGTGGGCACTTTCTTTGAGCACCAAGGGCTTTTGGGAGCTTTCCCGGGATACAACAGGTGTCTGGAGTAGCTGGAGCACCACTGAAGATGCTGGCCAGCTGTCGTGGGCCCGCCTCTCTTTTTCTTAGATAAACCCCCAAAGAGACACGTCTTGAAAGCCAAAAAAAGTGAACACAGACAGCAGTGCAACAGCCTTCACACTTGCTGCTGAAGCATGTGCCCTCACCTCCGAAAGCCACTTGGAAGAACTCGCAGGGCTGTCCCCATACAATAGCACAAATTGTGTTTAAATTGGGAAACCAGCTGCTCCTTGATCAGTCATCCTTTTATCGTCAACAGAACTTTAATTAGCCCTCATCTGCTTCCTGTTTAATGCTACAAATCTTAACTTTCACCTGTTTGGACGAAACTGCAGTAACTACACCCACAGTAAATTAGAACAATTAACTTTTCATACAGCATGCAATTAATTCTCATTAAGCTGATATTAGGCTATTTGAAAAAATGCTGAATTCACATCAACTAGTTTCCCATAAATGACAATGTTCTATACACATATGCAATAGAAACTCTATCCCACCCACCACTTCTTGCATTTTTTCCATTAAGAAGGTTTTCAAGCTGTCTGGCTTCAATTTCCGGATTTACTCTTAAGTATGGGGCCACGTCAGGTCATGTAAGAACAATGAATAAATATCAAAAACATAATGCTGACTTTTAAAAGAAAACCAAGTTACAGAAATGATCTTTTACGATAAATAACGTTTACATAAAGCTTTTTAAAAAGGCAATGTACACACAGTTTTTGGATCACATGTCTCAGACCAGCCAGGGGACAGGCTTCTGGTAGGAGACACGCCATCCAGCACCAACTCTGGAATTAGTGGCTACCTCGGAGGTGGTGAGAGGGCTATTTATGGCCAGATGGGTGGTATCTGTTAAAACTGGGAGGTGGAACATGAGTACCAATTATACCGGCCTCTGTGCCTCTCTAGATGTTTGGAATACAGACATACCTCAGAGATACTGCAGGCTCACTCTCCAGACCACTGCAATAAAGCAAGTAATTTCAGTAAAACCAAGTCACACAAACTTTTTTGTTTCCTAGCATGTGTAAAATTATGATTACACCATACTGTAGTCTATTAAAGTGTATAATAGCATTAGGCCTAAAAACAATATACATACCTTAATTTAAAAAGACTTTATTGGTAACAAATGCCAACAACAACAACTGTGAGACATCAGGGGGTTAGAATCTTTCCACATGCAGGGAGGGTCCTGCCTCCACGTTGATGGCTGCTGACTGATCAAGGTGGTGGCCACCAAAGGCTACAACGGTGGCTTTGGGAATTTCCTAAAACAAGATAATAATGAACTTTGCTGCACCGACTGGCTCTTCCACGAAAGTTTTCTCTGTAGTATACAATGTCGTTTGATGGCATATTACCTACAGGATTTCTTTCAAAATTTGAGTCAATTCTCTCAAACACTGCTGCTGCTTTACCAACTGAGTTTATGGAAGTTTAAATCAGCGGTTCTCAACCTGTGGGTCGTGACCCCCAGGAACTATATTACAGGGCTGTGGCATTAGGAAGGTTGAGAGCCACTGCTCTAAATCCTTTGTTGTCACTTCAACAAAGTTTACAGCATCTTCACCAAGAGTAAGTTCAATCTCAAGAAACTACTTTCTTTGCTCATCCCTAAAAAGCAACTCTTCAGTTGTTTAAGTTCGATCATGAGATTGCTGCAATTTGATCCCATCTTCAGGTTCCACTTCTAATTCTAGTTCTCTTGGTATTTCCACTGCATCAAGTGACTCCCTTCAATGAGCTCTTAAACACTTCAAAGTCATCCAGGAGGGCTGGAATCATCTTCTTCCAAACTGCTCTTAATGTTAATATTTTGAGCTCCACCCATGAACCATGAATGTTCTTAATGGCATCAAGAATGGTGGATCCTGGGCGGCGCCTGTGGCTCAGTCAGTAAGGCGCTGGCCCCACATACCGAGGGTGGTGGGTTCAAACCTGGCCCCAGCCAAACTGCAACAAAAAAATAGCCAGGTGTCGGCTCAGCGCCTGTGGCTCAATGGGCTAAGGCGCCACCCACATACACCTGAGCTGGTGGGTTCGAATCCAGCCCGGGCCCGCCA
>CAUYRH010071535.1:0-13396 GCA_963574655.1 Perodicticus potto
CGGCCCTGGCCTGCTAAACAGCAATGACAACTACAACCAAAAAATAGTTAGGTGTTGTGGTGGCTACCTATAGTCCCAGTTACTTGGGAGCCTGAGGCAAGAGAATCACTTAAGCCCAAGAGTTTGAAGTTGCTGTGAGCTGTGATGACATAGCTCTCTACTGAGGGCGAAATAGTGAAACTGTGTCTCAAAAAAATAAAAAATTAGGGTGGCGCCTATGGCTCAAGGAGTAGGGCACTGGCCCCATGTACTGGGGGTGGTGGGTTCAAGCCCAGCCCTGGCCCAAAGTGCAAAACCCCCCCCAAAATACAGTATGCCAACTATTTTTATAGCATTTACATTTTATTAGGTATTATGAGTAACCTAGAGATGATTGAAAGTACATGCATAGGTACTTGCAAATACTTCAGTTGTCCAGGGGGTATTCCTCATAAAATATTTGACCAGGCTGATTTCTTCAAGTGTTTTCCCTGCACTTTCTTCGAGTATTTTTATAATTTCATGTCTTAAGTTTAAATCTTTAACCCAGTGAGAGTCTATCTTAATTAATGGTGAAAGGGGTGGGTCCAGTTTCAGTCTTCTACAGGTCGCCAGCCAGTTCACCTAGCACCATTATGTTAAATAGGAAATCCTTTCCCCACTAAATGTTTTTAATTGGCTTATTGAACGTCAAATAACAGCAAGTAGCTGGGTTCATCTCTTGGTTCTCTATTCTGTGCCATACATCTACCTCTCTGTTTTTGTGCCAGTACCATGCTGTTTTGATCACTATCGACTTATAGTATAGTCTGAGGTCTGGTAGTGCTATTCCTCCTGCTTTGTTTTTATTTCTGAGTAATGTCTTGGCTATCCGAGTTTTTTTCTGATTCCATATGAAATGAAGTATTATTTTTTCGAGATCTTTAAAGTATGACAGTGATGTTTTAATAGGGATTGCATTAAAATTGTATATTGCTTTGGGTAGTAAGGACATTTTAACAATGTTGATTCTTCTCAGCCATGAGCATGGTATGTTTTTCCATTTATTAACATCTTCAGCTATTTCTTTTCTTAGAGTTTCATAGTTCTCTTTATAGAGATCTTTCACGTCTTTTGTTAGGTAAACTCCCAAATATTTCATCTTCTTTGGTACTATTGTGAACAGAATAGAGTCCTTGACTGTTTTTTCAGCATGCCTATTGTTGGTATATATAAAGGCTACAGATTTATGAGTGTTGATTTTGTAACCTGAGACACTGCTGTATTCCTTGATCACTTCTAAGAGTTTTGTAATAGAATCCCTGGTGTTTTCGATATAGAAAATCATGTCATCTGCTAAGAGTGAAAGGATCTCCTCTGATCCTATATGGATACCTTTTCTTGCCTAATGGTGATGGCTAAGACTTCCATTATAATGTTGAAAAGCAGTGGAGACAATGGGAAACCTTGCCTGGTTCCTGATCTGAGTGGAAATGATTGCAATTTAACTCCATTCAATATGATACTGGCTGTGGGTGATGGCTTCTATCAGTTTAAGAAATGTTCCTTCTATACCCATTTTCTTAAGTGTTCCGATCATTTAAGGATGCTGGATATTATCAAAAGCTTTTATGCATCAATTGAGAGAATAATATAGTCTTTGTTTTTTAATTTGTTTGTGTGATGAATTATATTTATAGATTTATGTATATTGAACCAGCCTTGAGACCCTGGGATAAAACCCACTTGGTCCTGGTGTATAATTTGTTTGATGTGTTGCTGGATTCTGTTTGCTAGGATCTTATTGAATATTTTTGCATCAATATTTGTTGGGGATATTGGTCTATAATTTTCTTTTCTTGTTTGGTCTTTTCCTGGTTTGGGGATCAAGGTGATGGTTGCTTCATAGAATGTGTTGGGTAGTATTCTATATTTTGAAAAAGGTTAAATAATATAAGTACTAGTTCCATTTTAAAGGTTTGGTAGAATTCTGATGTGAAGCCATCTGGTCCCAGGCTTTTCTTTTTAGGGAGATTTTGTATAATCGATGCTATTTCAGAACTTGATATAGGCCTGTTCAACATTTACACTTCATTCTGGCTAAGTCTAGGAAGGTGGCATGCTTGCAAGTATTGGTCTATTTCCTTCAGATTTTCATATTTCTGAGAATAGAGTTTCTTGTAATATTCATTAAGGATTTTTTGAATTTCTGAGGAGTCTGTTGTTATTTTGTCTTTGCCATTTCTGATTGATGTAATTATGGATTTTACTCTTTTTTTTCCTGGTTAGGTTAGCCAAAGGTTTATCTATTTCATTGACCTTTTCAAAAAACCCACTTTTAGATTTATTGATCTGTTGTATAATCCTTTTGTTTTCAATTTCATTTAATTCTGCTCTAATTTTGGTTATTTCTTTTCTTCTGCTGGGCTTGGGGTTAGAATGTTCTTCCTTTTCCAGCTGCTTGAAATGTCCCATTAAGTTGTTAACTTCCTCTCTTTCTGTTCTCTTGAGGAAGGCTTGCATTGCTATAAATTTCCCTCTTAGTCCTGCCTTTGTCCTATCCCAGAGGTTCTGGTAATTCATGTCTTATTATTTTGTTTCAAAAATTTGGTAATTTCCTTCTTAATCTCATCTATGACCCAGCTATTGTTCAGCATAAGGTTATTTAGTTTCCATGTTTTTGTGTGAGTATGCAGATTCCTGTTATTATGGAGTTCAACTTTTATTCCATTATGGTCCAAAAATACATTACTGGGATCTGATCAAACTAAAATGCTTCTGCACAGCCAAGAACACAGTAAGTAAAGCAAGCAGACAGCCCTCAGAATGGGAGAAAATATTTGCAGGTTATGTCTCCAACAAAGGTTTAATAACAAGAATCCACAGAGAACTCAAACATTAGCAAGAAAACAACAAGTGATCCCATCTCAGGGTGGGCAAGGGACTTGAAGAGAAACTTCTCTGAAGAAGACAGGTGCAAGGCCTACAGACACATGAAAAAATGTTCATCATTCTTAATCATCAGAGAAATGCAAATCAAAACCAGTTCGAGATACCATCTAACCCCAGTAAGATTAGCCCACCTCACAAAATCCCAAAACCAGAGATGTTGGTGTGGATGTGGAGAAAAGGGAACACTTTTGCACTGCTGGTGGCAATGCAAACTAATACGTTCCTTTTGGAAGGATGTTTGGAGATCACTTAGGGATCTAAAAATGGACCTGCCATTCGATCCTTCAATTCATCTACCTGGTATATATCCAGAAGACCAAAAATCACTACATAACAAAGATATTTACACCAGAATGTTTATTGCAGCCCAATTCATAATTGCTAAGTCATGGAAGAAGCCCAAGGACCCATCAACACATGAATGGATCAATAAATTGTGGTATATGTACACCATGGAATATTATGCAGCCTTGAAAAAAGATGGAGGCTTTACCTCTTTCATGTTTACATGGATGAAGCTGGAACATATTCTTCTTAGCAAAGCATCTCAAGAATGGAAGAAAAAGTATCCAGTGTACTCAGCACTACTATGAATCTAATTTATAGCTTTCAAATGAAAACTATAACCCAGTTATGGCCCAAGAAGAAGGGGAAAGAGGAGAGGGAGGGGAAGAGAGGGGGGAGGATGAATGAAGGGAGGGTAATTGGTCAGACCACACCTACGGTGCATTTTACAAGGGTACATGTTAAGTTTACTAAGTGGAGAGTACAAATGTCTTAACACAATAACTAAGAAAATGCAGTGAAAGCTATGTTAACCAGTTTGATGAAAATATTTCAAATGTTATATAAAACCAGCACATTGTACCCCATAATTGCATTAATGTACACAGCTATGATTTAATTTAAAAAATTTTAAAAATAAATGCAAATACTACACCATCATATATAAGGGATTTGAGCATCTGAAGATTTCGGTATCTGTAGGAGTCTTGGAACCAACCCTCCTATAAATACTAAAGGAAAACAGGTGGTATTTAAGACCAGGGTGTGCCCAACACAGTGTTCCTCGCTGATGTTTCTAAGAGAATTTTTTTTTCATTTTTTACTCAAATAGATTTAGTGAGTATAAGTGGTTTTTTGTTACATGGATGAATTGCATAGTGGAAAAGCCTACACTTTTAATATACCCATCACCTGAATAGTGTACATTGTACTCAATAAGTAATTTTTCATCCTGCTCACCTCCTTCTCTGAGTCGCCTGTGTCCATTAAGTCGTCTGTATGACCACACATCTCCATTGCCTAGCTCTCACTTATAAGTGAAAACACATGGTGTTTGGTTTTTTGTTATTGCATTACTTCATTTAGAATCGTGGGCTCAGTTCCATCCATGTTGCTGCAAGAAACATTATTTAATTTTTTAATGGCTGATTAGTATTTAATGGTAAGTATACACCACATTTTCTTTATCCACTCATAAGTTGGTGGACACGTAGGTTGGTTCCATATCTTTGCAATTGTGCAGGTGTCTTTTTTTAAACAAAATGACTTCTTTTCCTTTGGGTAGATCTCCAGTAGTATCTTTGCTGGATCAAATGGTAGATCTACTTTTGAGATCTAGAGAAGGCTCCATACTGTTTCCCAAAGAGGTACTAATTTCCCACCAACAGTGGCTAAGTGCTTTCTTTTCACCATATCCACATCAATATCTGTTGTCTTACTTTTTAGTAATGGCTATTCTGAAAGGTGTAAGGTGGTATCTCCTTACGGTCTTAATTTGTATTTCCCTGATGATTAGCAAAGATGAACATTCTTTTATACATTTGCTGGCTATTTGTCTATTTTCTTTTTTAAAAAAACTCTGTTCATTTATTTTGCACACTTTTTAGTGGAGTGATTTGGGGTTTTTTTCTTGTTAATTTGAGTTCTTGTACATTCTGGGTATTAGTCCTTTAATATATAGTTTGCAAATATTTTCTCCCATTCTGTAGGCTCTGTTGATCATTTCTTTTGCAATGCAGAAGTTTTTCAGTTTGCTTTCAAGACCACCCCCCTTTCAGAGACCCTATCACATCTCTACAAAAAAATAAAAAAAATTAGCCAGGTGTCATGGTGCACATCAGTAGTCCCAGCTACTCAGGAGGCTGAGGCAGGAGTTTGAGATTACAGTGACACCATTGCACTCTCTCTGGGGTGATAGAGCAAGACTCTGTCTCAAATAAACAAAAAAATACATTGAATTAGTTTCTTTTCTTTCTAGAAGTCAGCCCTCTTGATACCTCTGGAGCGATGCTTCCCAAACTCTGATTTAATGGGGTGAGAGAATGAGGGCTGCTGCAGGCAGAATAATGCACCCCACCTCCCCAAGGTCCACACTCTAATCCCCAGAATCTCTGACAACGTAAACCCCTGATGTGAGAAAACCCCTGGGATGGTAAAAGGAACTTTGCAGATATGACTAAGGTTAAGGACCTTGAGAAGGGGAGAGTAGCCTGGGTTATCCAGCTGGGCCCAGTCTAATCACTCGAGTCCTTAAAGATGAAAACTCTTTCCTGGTGGTGGGCAGAGAAGGATAGGCAGAAAAAGGAGAAGGAGGAGGAAGTGGAGGAAAAGGAGGAGGAGAGATAATGTGAGAGGGAGTTGATCCACCACTGCTAGCTTTGGTGATGGAGGAAGGCGTCGGGAGCCATGGAGTGTGGCAGCTCTAGAAGTTGAGAAGAACCTTCAGCTGACTGCCAGCAAGAAAACAGAGATCTCAGTCCCATAAGTACCAGCAACCTGACTGACCAAGCAAGCCCATCCTTCCCCTTGAGCCTCAAGGAGTGCAGTCCTGCTTTTAGTCCAGTGAGACCTGCATCAACCTCTGACGTCCAGAAATGTTAAGATAAATTTGTTATTTACCTGTCAAGTTTATGGTACTTTGCTGCAGCAGGGATAGAAAACTAACATAGGGGTTCTGAACAAACGAGTTTGGGAAATGATGCTGGCGAACTCATAGATCATCTTATTATGACAAAGTCACAGTAAAACAAAACTGACAACAAAACATTAATTGAGTCAAAAACACAGATAACTTGCTCATTATGGAGGGAAAAGCTGACACTGCACTGGTTCACTGTTCTGTGTTCTGACCGCGTCACATGTTGTGTGCAATTAGAGCCTGCTGCAGACACACGGCCTCCAACTCCGTTGTCATAGTTACCCTCTGAAGAGAAAGGTGCCCCCACGAAGACCAGATTGGCAGTGGGGTGTGGTGGGAAGGTACCCTGAGGGCGGCCAGATGCTTCTACACGCATGTCAGAGCTGTTTTCTGAAATCTGTACTCAGTAAACTGCGCCCCAAATGGAAACACGGTCATTTGCATTTAGAAAACAGGAAGTCTGTAGTAATGACAGATCCCTTTTAAAGAGGAGGACTTGTTCCATCTCAAAACCTAGGAAGACAAACATCAACAAAAGCAATGTTTTGAAATGGATTTTGCCCCAAGTTAAGCATCAATCACTGGTAACTCCTCATACCTCATTTCCGACCCTTCTCCAGCTCAATCCTTCCCGGCTAGCCACAGGGAGCTTCTTGTTATTCCTGGAACATGCTGAGCTTATCCCTCAGCAGGGGTACCCTGTTCTTCCCTCTGCAGGCCAGGAATGCCCTTTTTTCGGAAGTTGGCAAGCTTTACTCCACCCCACCCTTCATTCAGCTGTCTGCTCAAATGCTCCCACTTGAGAGAGGTCTTCCCGAAACACTTTACCTGAAGTAGACAGCCCTCCCTGCGGTCCTGCCACTCTCTTTACCCCACCTTCATATGTCCTCATGTGTTCGTGTGGAAGCTGTTCACTGCCTCTCCTCCAGACCATAACTCACATAAGGGCCAGCCCCTGTCTCTTGCTCAGCACTGGATCCCCAGTTTCTGGCATATGCTAAGGACCCAGTAAACTCCTGTTGAATATGTGAAGGAACTGTTTGGAGTCTTGGCTCTCTACTCCCTTGCCACCCATCTGGCACCCTAACACTGGATACCCTACCACCCCAATTTCTTCATTGAATATGAGTTCTTCTCCAGGCCAACGTAACTGGTTTGGCAGATTGTATTTTTCAAAAATGATCACCACAAATCTATAACCGATACCACATGCTCTTTTTACCAACTGACGTTAATGCTTGTCCCTTTGGGAAGTTTATCTGTGTTCTGTCCTCTTCCGTATGGGATGACCTATGATCATTGTGGGATGAGGCTGCAGCACTGTGTGACTGCCAACGCTGGGCTGTAAATGGCCATATAGCATTTGCCTTATTCTCTTGAGTCTCTCCCTCTGGGAACACAGCCCCTAAGCTGTAGGGAAGCCACGGTCTGGAGCTTATGTGGGTGTTCTGATGGATAGCTGAGCTGAGGTCCTAACCAACAGCCAGCAGCAACTTCCATACATGTGAGGAAGTCTTTGAGATGACTCCAGCCCCATCTGTTATCGGACTGCAACCTCAGGAGACACCTCAGTGAGAACCACCCAGCTTAGGCAAAAGAGCCTCTCAACTCCATGGGACATAATGATAAAATGATTGCTCTTGTTTTAAACCATGAAGTTCAAGGGTGGCATGTTATGTACATATAGAAATAAATAACTGAAACAGATGGGCTATGGAGTTGGCTAATAGAAGGTCTAACTTCTACACTCTGTTCTGTGTCGCTCACATTCTTCCATCCATGGACATCCAAAAGACTCAGTTCCAACCCTCCAAACCACAGCAAGCATGTAACTGTCTCTTCTAACCTTTATCCTAAGGTGAATTCCTGAAAATTGATCATCTTCAGGAGATGGACTTACAAAAAAAGTACACACGTATTCTGAGATTGTTCTATGATCACAATTTAGAACGTGCCTAGATTCAGCCAGTGTTAACACTAATAAGTCAACCAGCATGGCTGGGTTAGTGAGCCTCTCAGCCAGCCCCATGCCAGGCCCTGGCACCAATTCCTCTTCCAGGAGGTTTTTGACATCCATCCTATATCCTTATGGTCATGTTTATGCTCTCATAGGGCTGTTCAATTGCTCCCACCAACCAGCTCTTACTTAAGGGTGGTGGCAAACCCAGGAGCCTCACCCTCTCCCTGGGCTGTGGCTGGGATCAAACTGGGAAGGCTATTTAGGGCAGTCAACATAGTCTCAACAACGTCTGGATAACAAACCTGTGGGCAGAGCTCTTCAGATGGAATTCAACTCCAAGTCTGGAAAATAAGCTGGAGATCAAAATATATGAAAATAAATCCAGTGTCTATAGCTAGAGAAAGAAAACGGGAAAAGTGGATGGCAGGAAATAAAGAATTGGTCAGTACACAAATATCGGCTGAGGTCACAGGATCTGGCTTTAGGTGAGTTAGAATTCTGAGTTAGAATTCTGACTCTGCTGTGTAGAAGCAAGGTACCCTTGGGCAAGTTCTGGACTCTCTCTGAGACTCAATTGCTTTATCTGTGAAGTGGAACTAATAATAGAACCTCCCTCATAGGGATGCTGTAAGGAAGAAACAAAATGATACATAAAAAAGAAAGCACTGGAAAGTGGCATGAGGGAAGTTCCCAGCAAAAAGGGAATCTTGTGTTTCACTGAGATGGTTCAAGAAGGCTGTCCTGCAGGTTGGGTAAGGCTTCAAGAGTCTGGATAGTGGTCTTCAGCTAGAGCCGGGACCTCTGAAGTGGGCAAGGCCATCACTTTGCCTTGGGGATGCTGCATGAGAGCCTCAGACCTTTATACACATATTCCTTCCTGCCTCCCCTCCGGCCAAACCACCCGTGCCTCCTCCAGTGCTGTTGTTCTGGGGTTACTTTTGAGTGACTAAAAGTGTGGATCCCAGGACTAACACCCTGGGAAAACTCCAATTCCATTCTCTCCCATATCTCATTTGAAGGTTGATTGAAGGGCCAGCTCGGAACACTTAAAAACCAGCAAATCCACTTTAATGCCCTTGGTTTCCCACGAGCTAGTGGCGGAGCCGTCACACTTGCACAAACGCATGGACTAAAATAGGCAGTTTGAAATATTCTTGGCAGATGATGCTAAATATAGACGCAGTGACAGATCGGCCTCCACAGCAGCTCTTCTCCCAAGCACTAAGAACGTGCCGGAGCCAAGAAGCTTCTCTTTTCTGATTGTGGCAACAGTCCCAGGATCTCACCAAGCTAGGAAACCACGAGGATTTAGAGAAAGGGGATACCTCTGAGGGTGAGCACCATGCTGAGAGCTCCTCAAGTCCCGTGAGGCCTAGAATGAAGAAAGGGAGCAGATATGAAGATCTGATGAACTGGATTCTATTCACCGGCCCCTTGGAAGGATTCATTACTCTCCTGAGAGTCTCTTACATGAGCAAAAACATGCTGAATGGAAGTGGAGGTCGTAGATAGTATCTTACACTGGCTAAGGACAGATGTTTGTGGGGCTCTGAGCCTTAGACCTGAGCCCTGATTCTCTCCCTGATGAACTCTATGAGCTTTCAGTGCCTCGTTATTTTTTCGTCTGCAGAATGGGGATAATAATAGTACCTATTTTGTGTGACGACCGCATAACATAATGTATGTAAAAACCAGGCACAGTGCCTGGTACAGAAGAAATACCGCATAGGTAGTAGCTGTTTCACTTACTGGCTAGGAAAGAAAGAGAAGCATTTAAAATGAGTGAAGGGTTTTCAGGCTGGGAGGAATAATGGGGGGTAAAACAAAACTGAAATTAAAGATACAGTCAAGTCACAAAATCTTAGTTTTTACATACACTGGGATTGTACTTGGAATGGGCAACACCTTGAGTACTCAGTGGGAAGCAGATCCCTTGTTGTGTGGGGGTGAGAGTGTGAGGGGCTGGCTTCCAGGAGGCATTGTAGGGGCTCAATAGTCATCTTAACGGGAAAGGCAAACTTCTCTTCACAAGTGGCAAGGATAGGGCCTCTGCACATTGTGAAATCTGCTATCTGACTTCCATCTAGAAAAGAATTTAAAGATCTAGGGGTTTTCTCTTAAACTTTAATGACATAGCCTGACAGTCTCTGGCAAGCATAACGAGGGGCCGGGAAGGTAACCCCGTGGTCTGGTTCTCCTTTGCTGTGTGTCGTGTTCCCTTGTGGCTGTGCCTCTGGTTTCCTCCTAAGTCATTTTGTCTTTCCAAATTTTGGAGTTAGCATTTTAACTGCTTATTTTATGTTCTGTGTGATGTCAGGACCCCAAAGCTAAGAGCAATATTGGCTTTTGAATTGTGGGTGGAAAACTAGACTACTCCTGATCAGCCTAAGTCCTGCCCCAAGGGTCGGGGGAATCCTCTTAGGCAGCTTTTCAGCAGATGATCGTGGTAAAGGCAACATCTGCAGGAAACATGTGGGACTGTTTAGGGCTCTGGTTCAAGAAATAACAGGCCAGTGCACCTCCTCATGGTACAGATTTACTTATATCCTTATGTCCTATACTAGTGAAAGTAGGCTGCTTTATTAAAAAACCCAACATTTCAGAGGCTTAGCAGAGTTGAAGTTTATTTCTCTCTGAAACAAAGGTCATTGGTACTGGTACAAGGAGAAGTAGAGATGGAGTGTCTCTGCCCCACACAGTTATTCCAGCACTCGGTGCCAGAAGCCCTGCCATTTTCAACTTGTGACTTGCAGTAACAGGTGGAGATGGCACGAGGAGGACCACAGTGGGAAGATTTTATCGGTCAAGTCTAGAATTGGTACACATCACTTCCACTCACATGCTGTTGGCTGGTACTTAGTCACATGACCCCATATAAAGCAAGGGAGGCCTAGGAAGGGTAGTTTCTCTGTGTGCCTAGGAATGAGAGGAAAAGGGAATTTTGGTGATCAGCTGGCACTCTTTGCCATACTTCTTGAAGTGCTAAATCCAAACCAAGTGACATTTTGAAGAGATATTTTGAAAAAAATCCCAGAACTTTTTCCAAGTTTCCTGTTGCCATTTTTAACTCAGTCTTTGAGTTGGACTTGCAAAATAGTTGCTTCTAATCTACAGACACTTCTTCCTGTTGTGTCTTATAATCGAAGAATATCACAGCTTCTCCACAATGGGAGCAGGGCTAATCTGTTTCTCACAGCCTAAGTTTCCCTTGTGAATGGCGTGGCAAATGAGTGCCTCCTTGTAAGAAGAAAACACCAATAATTCTTTTTTTTTTTTCTTCAGTTATTGTGTTAAAACATTTACATTCTATACTTAGTAGATTTAACATGTACCCTTGTAAAATGCACCGTAAGTGTGGTCCCACCAATTACCCTTCCCCTACCCTTTCTTCCCCCTCCCCTCCGCTCCCCCTCCTCTTTTCCCTTCATCTTGGGCTTTAGTTGGGTTATAGCATTCATATGGAAGTGTAGGTGTTTATAAATTGGTTTCATAGTAAGGCTGAGTACATTGGATACTTTTTCTTTCATTCTTGAGATGCTTTGCTAAGAGAATATGTTCCAGCTCCATCCAGGTAAACATAAAAGAGGGAAAGTCTCCATCTTTTTTTAAGGCTGCATAACATTCCATGGGGTACATATACCAAAATTTATTAATCCATTTGTGGGTCAATGGGCACGTGGGCTTCTTCTATGACTTAGCAATTATGAATTGGGCTGCAAAAAACATTCTGGTGCAAATATCTTTGTTATAAAGTGATTTTTGGTCTTCTGGATAAATACCTAGGAATTGAAGGATCGAGTGGCAGGTCTATTTTAGATCCCTAAGTGATCTCCAAACATCTTTCAGAAAGGAACGTAGTAATGTATTTTTGAACACCAACCATTCTTTAAAAGAAAGCTGGTTTCCCTCAATATAAGACTCAGAGTTTTGCATTTTGCACTCTTATTGGAGTTTCAGTGGAAAACTGCTATGAATACTGTTTCAATGCTGTTTGAACCTATTGTATCAAAGGCTACAAAAGAGCCTATTAGACAAAGAAAAAAGAAAGAAAGAACACTTTCATCTAGCTATAATGACATAAAAATGTTCCCCAAGGTTTTAAGTAGATGCTTTTTCATTTCTATCAAAGTAAGTTATATGCACAGATATAATAATGTTCAAATGTTTACAGCATTTTCTTACATTTACAATCATTTTAAGGGTAATAAAAATTTCTGTAGTATTAAAGGAAGCAAATCATATTTCTAGAACTTTAAAACCCTATTCAAAGGGCAATATTCCATTACAGTCAAAAATTACAAAAATATTGTTGAGCATGAGGTCTAGTGTTATAGTATGACCTGGACATTATACTCATAAAATTAAATATGTACTCTAGCCCATGTATACTTCTGATGCTTCTTACACTTTATCACATTTTGTATTTTTACTAAATATTTTTACATAGACCAATAATTCTAAAAACTTTGCTGTGCACCAGAACCATGCCTTGCATGTCCCAACAATCTCCATGTTTCTGGCATGTAGAAGATACTTAATGTACATTTGCTGGAGCGAATGAATGAACCAAATAAAACAGAACTCATATAAAATAAATTTTTTACTGAGACCAGAGCATTAAAATAAAAGTTCAGTGGTAATTTACTGCCACAAATATTAAGCACAAAAATAAGAAATAAGTTTATCTCTAAGAAAGCTGCAATAATAATTCAATTTATTCATGTGATGCTTATTGCCCTGTTTCACTGACATTATATATTCAAGTTGCTACTAGAAGGTCAAAAGGTTATAGATGGATGCTGAGGTCATCAGGGGAGAGTATGTCACACTTGCAGGGGAACAAAAGGACTGGGTTAAAATAATTTTGGTGAGGCCAGGCATGGTGCTCATGCCTGTAATTCTAGCACTCTGGGAGGCCCAGGTAGGTGGATTGCCTGAGCTCATAGGTTCAAGATTGGCCTGAGTCAGAGTGAAACCTTGCCTCTAAAAATATCAGGGCAGTTAGATAGATCATCTGAAAAGAAGCTAAGCAAAGAAATTTTAGATTTAAACTTAACCATTCAACAGATGGATTTAATAGACATCTACAGAACATTTCATCCTACAAAACTGAATACACATTCTCCTCATCAGCCCATGGAACATACTCCAAAATTGATCACATCTTAGGTCACAAGTCTAACCTCAGCAAATTTAAAAGAATAAAAATTATTCCTTGCATCTTCTTGGACCATCATGGAATAAAAGTTGAACTCAGTAACAATAGGAATCTGCATACTCATACAAAAACATGGAAACTAAATAACCTTATGCTGAAGGACAGCTGGGTCAAAGATGAGATTAAAAAGGAAATTACCAAATTTTTGGAACAAAATGACAATGAAGACATGAATTACCAGAACCTCTGGGATACCACAAAGGCAGTCCTAACAGGGAAATTTATAGCAATGCAAGCCTTCCTCAAGAGGTCAGAAAGAGAGGAGGTTAACAACTTAATGGGACATTTCAAGCAGCTGGAAAAGGAAGAACATTCCAATCCCAAACCCAGCAGAAGAAAAGAAATAACCAAAATTAGAGCAGAATTAAATGAAATTGAAAACAAA
>CAUYRH010071536.1:0-39141 GCA_963574655.1 Perodicticus potto
GGCTTTTAGTCTTGACTCTCCAACTACTTTAATTATGAGATGTCATAGGTAGTAATTTTGCTGTATAACAAGCATGGCAAATGAGTACCCTTACATTAAGAGTAATCACTTTAAAAAAACAAAGTGTATGCTGCTGTTGTGTGAGACATTCCTGTTTTTTTGGAGTTCCAGTAAAAGATTGAAAATTAAAAAAAAAAAGAACTTTAAGTCTTTAGAGGTGGGGTCAGAAAGCGAAGGAGACAATTTTTTTCTTTGTGATGTATACCTCCTGACGTACTATGATATTTTGTTTAGGAAGTCTGAAGACATAATCCTAGTTCTAAGGGTGCAAGGAAAGCATCCATCCCATCCATCGTTTCCTCTGTTTCCTATCAGCTGAAGGAGCACGCCTCAATCTCCTTTTGTCTTCTGAAAATAAAAGGAGGGAGGCGAAGGGTGCTAGAGAGCAGCGATTTTTAGGGGTTAAACCGGGGTGCTTAAGAACCTGTGCGGTCCTGCAGCTTTTACTTAAGTAGCTCCTGTAAAGCAGATGTTCCCCCAAATAAGAGGGCTGGAGTACAGAGGCCGGCCGGGAAGTCTTGGGGTGCTGCACAGGTTTGGGGGAGCCTCCTGGTCTGTAGTGAAGGGTGCGCGCATTCTGCAGGTGCAGGGATTGTGATCTTGTACTCTGTCGCCTCCTCTCCCTGGCTCACAAGAGGATTGGAATCCCAGCGTTGCAGGGTGCGGGGTTTGGTCACTGAAACAGAGCTCAAATATATTCCACGCAGCAGACATCAATCTAGCCCGGTGCCCACACCTGGCCCGGGGGAGGGGAAACGGCATCCAGGAGACCCTAGTTTGGGACGCTAGAGGGCCGGTCCGTCTTGCCTTGGTCCGACTCCTTTTCCGTGATTGCTTCTCCAAACCGCCCATCATCCCAGTGTCCTATCTCGATTGGCTCAGCTGTCTGCCACTCGGTTCCGCCGCGCTGACCCCCATTGGCCTCCTCCGGCCGAGCCCCGCCCCACGGGCTGGGCACGGGCAGTGGGGCATCGAGGCGTCGGAGCCCGGTGCTGGCTCTGAGCTTGGGGGGAGGCGGTGGCGGCTGAGGAGGAGGAGAAGGAGAAAGAGCAGGAACGGGCCAACAGGAGGCAGCGGCAGCTAAGGGCCGGGGTGATGGTGCAACTGCCCGAGGTCAGCGCGGAGCTGCCGGGCTGAGGGGCTCCTGGTCCAGGGTCCGCAGCACCGCCGCGTCGCTCTCGAGGGCGGGCGGGCGGGAAGATGCTGAGCAGGTTGATGAGCGGCAGCAGCAGGAGCCTGGAGCGTGAGTACAGCTGCACGGTGCGGCTGCTGGACGACAGCGAGTACACCTGCACCATTCAGGTCAGCGCAGCGCCGCCGGTGGGACCCCCCACCCCCCTACTCCTCAGACTCGGGCCAACTTGGCCGGCGGCCCTAGCCTGGGGGTCGCCCAGGCTCCAGCGTCGCGCTTTGTCCCTTTCTCGCTGCAGCGGACCTCCCCTGTGCAGGGGCGCTTTCGCCAGAGCCCCTTCCTGGGTCCCGACACCCGGTGCTCAGCGCCACCGCGGGACGAGTACCCGCGTCCCGCACCCCCAACTCCTCTCCTGCCCTCTAGGGGGATGAAGGCGCCCCGTCCTGGCTTCTCGAGCTCGCCCGGGTGGGGAGCACCTTCTGAGGGCTCCCGCGGGTAGGGCGGGAGGCTCCTAGCCCGGCCGCCCCGTCGGGGGGCGCAGGCTTTGGCTCTCCGGCGGGGCAAGGACGTCTGGCTGGCGTTTCTTATCTCTCTTTGGTTGGAAGGATAATGGTTTATGTCATAATTTCCCCCCCAGCATTTGTGAGTCAGAGCTTTCAGACGGTAGAACTGAACGCGCAGCCCATGCGGAGTGGCCTATTGAAGGGAGCCCAGCCCTCTGGGCTTTAAAAATTCAGCCCCCCTCCCGCTTTCCATCCCCAAAGCTTTTTGTGTAGGGTAGTATTAGGGGGCGTGAGATAATGATTTATCAACAAGTCCTAGCGATTTGGGGGCTGGCTGTGGCCAAGAAGAATCGGTGGCTTACAAAACGCCAACAATACGATAATGCTGCACAGCATTTATTTCAGAACCTGGTATTTTTGAAGGGATTTTTACAACCTCTTGCTTATGTTCCTTCACTATTGCTGTGTGGCACGTCAGGAATAGTAGTCTTTCCCGGGAATGCAGTCACAGCCCCCTCTCCTTTATTAAAAAAAAAAAGTCAGAGATTGAAAACATTGACAATGCTCCGGTGTTTAGTTCATGAACTGGGAGGATCCTGCGGTTTTACCGCCCGAAATTGCTCTTTGTGGAGAAGTAAATAGAGTTGGACCCCGAGGGGTCTCACCTGATCCCTTGCCTTTTGCAGCATAAAACCAGAGGAGGCTTCTCGGCTCAGATGTGACAGACAAAAACTGTCTGCCCGAGCCCCCACCTCCTCAGTGTCTCCCTGCCCCTCCCCCTTATTTATTTATTTTTTGCTGACAGTGCTTAATAGCGGAAAATAGCGTTGTGTTCTCGGTAGTGTATGAGAGCAGCTGCTCCCTGCTGACTCCGTGCTCAGTTCAGCCTTCTCGCCACTTTCTCTTTTCTCCCGTTCCTCCCCCCCCCCACCCCCAGACCTGCTCTGGGCATTAAGTGCTGACTCCTGCCAAAGATCCATGAGGGTAGAGAAAGAACATAAGATCTCTTTTTTTAAGGCCACTTAAATACAGACTAAGCAGTTATACAGAAGCTAGCATTCAAATGAAAGGGTTTTTGTAGTTGAATATGATGGAGAGATGCTACGTATTATTTCCTTACTGAATGAGTGGCATACTACTTTTTGTTTCTATTGTATCATTGTGCCATGTAGTTTTTTGTTTTTTGTTTTGGTGGGATAGGAGAAAACATTGAATTGTCATCTTCACTATGTGAAGGCATTGTCAAGAGCTTTTAAAAAGTCTTTATCCTTTTGTTTTAAAATTTAAAGCATTTACACAATAGCATATAAAGAGCAGTGTGAGATTTAAACTTCATGAGTCCTAAGAATACTTTGGGGTATGTGGTGAAATAAAAATTTCAGGGGCAGATCATTAACTTTTGCCAAGGTATAAAGTACAAATGAAACATAACTTTTAATTCAACTTGTTAATATGTTGTTTATGATATTGCATCCTCATTTATAAGTGAAATATGTTTGTAATTTCCTTTTATAATGATATATTTTTTCCAATTTTAGTATCAGGTATATCCAGATGAAGTAGAATGATTTTGAAGTATTTCTTCTTTTTCTATTGTCTATAAGATTTGGCATGATCTTGTTTTTTTTGAAATTATCTTGTATTTTTATGTATAAATATTAGTTGTCTATTTTTTGAGACTTTGGGGGGAAAAAAGGTTAGCTGATGACTCCACACTGAACCTCAGAGTCAAAGCATTCTATGATAGACATACTTTTATCTGACAACGTGAATGCTCCTTTTTTTGCATTATTATTATTATTATTGCTCAATATTTCGTTGCATCAATCACCTGATTTTTTGTCCGAATGTTATTTATCTTTGTTCCTTTTTTACGAGGTTTTTGTTTCCAGTCCTTATCTTAAACATTGTTATTGTTACTAAAACAAAACAAAAAGATCCAGCAAAATGACAAAGGTCACACGTGTGTAGCCCGCTCCCCTCCCGTCTTCCCACAGGCTCATGGTTTCTGAGCCAGTTAAGACTGGGCAAGAGTCCTCACGGCAGCCTTAGCCTCTGAGCTTGGTGACAAGGAAGAGGGCACCCTGGGGAAAGAGAAGGGAGGGTGAGGGAAGAAGGAGAACAGAGAGTAAGCAAGGAAGAGGAAAAGGCAGGGAGAAGGGGGCCGCCACTAGAGGGCGAAAGAGGGAGGGGGAGCCTCGTCCACAGAATTCCAAGACAGGCCCCAAGATTCTTCCTGCTGTGTACACACCCTGCATGGCCCTCTGCCCTGGCATGAGTAGGACTGTGAATGTGACGGATGCCACTCCTGGGATTAGGCTGCATTACATGGCAGAGAGAATTGCACAAATAATTGAGATCCCTCATCAGCTGACTTTGAGTTGAGCAAAAAGGACATTGTGCTTGGTGAGCCTGCCCTAATCAGGTGAGGCCGTTAAACGGCGTCTAGAAGTCAGAAGGTGTGGAGAGCCAGCTGTGGCCGGCAGGGCCTCCACAGCCTGGGAAATGCTCAGGGAGCAGCCCGCAACCACGTCTCCTCCTTTAACAACATTCTTTCCACCTGCCAGAAGTCACAGAGCCCATGCATATTTTCTTATCTGCAATCACGCAATTTTTCCTCTTTAAGTTAATCTTTGCCCCAGGTGTTAAGATTGATGTAACCTTGTCAAAACACTCTATAAATAAAGCTGTTTCCATGTTTCTCCTCGGCTTTCATTTCTCCTTTCCCACCTTTCCAGTCAGGTCGGCTCTCCTTCCTCATACTGGGTTGTGAGAGGTCTCCCTCTTGAGCTGGTATGCAACAAGAGGGAGTCTCTTGCTGGCTGTGAGAAAGCCAGCTGCCATGAGTGAGGCACAGCGTGGTCTTCAGGAGCTGACAGCAGCCCCCAGCTGCTGCCAGCAGGAATGGGGGTCCTCAGTCCTAAAACCACAAGGAACTGAATTCTGCCAACATCCACGTGAGCTCAGAAGAGGACTCTGAGCTCCAGAAAGACCCCTGCCTGGCCAACACCTTGAATGCAGCCTTGTGAGATCCTGCAGGACTTAGGCTAGGCCCATAATCCTGGCCATAGAAACTGTGGGATCATAAACGTGTGTTATTCTAAGCTGCTAAGTTAGTGCACACTGGTTATTCACCAACAGATAGCCAACAAAGGAGGTCGGGGGGGTGGTCCCAGGCACCTGCACAGCCAGCTCCCTACCCTATTATGGTTTCGCTCTGCTTGGGCCAGGGTCAAAGATCCTTGAAGAAGTCACAGACCTGAATCCAGGTGGAGGCTCCTTCTCCATGTTCTATTGGAACAATCCCCTTTCAGACCCCTGCTTCTCCTGTCGGGCCTGTGACCAGGAAAGGTGCCCACCAAGCTCTGCCTTCAGCCTATACTTTCCTGTGCCTGAGAGTAATGTCACTCAAAGACTAGAGGGACATAGGCTTAGGCTGATAGGAACCACAGGAACGAACCAAGTTGTAGAAGAAATTCCTTGAGAACACAAACCAATCTGGAAGACAGATCAACTGCTGATTTTCACCTTACATGAGAATTTAGAAAGAAGACCACGTCATACTTCAGTACAATTTTTTTCTTTTTCGAGACAGTCTCACTTTGTCACTGTCAGTAGCGTGCTGTGGTGTCACAGCTCACAGCAGCCTCAAACTCCTGGGCTTAAGCGATCCTCTTGCCTCAGCCTCCCAAGTAGCTCAGACTACAGGCACCAGCCACAACACCTGGCTATTGTTAGAGAGGGTCTCACTCTGGCTCAGGCTGATCTCAAACTCCTGAGCTCAGGCAATCCACCTGCCTCGGCCTCCCAGAGGGCTGGCCTTACAGGCATGAGCCACGGTGCCTGGCCCTTGAGTACAGTTTTGAATTGCTGTAGTCCCCACTTGGTTAAGTACCCAGGCCTCTTAAGTTCTCACGTGACTTGTGGAAACCACAGTGCTGGTAAGACAGGAAGTGGCAACAATTCTCTTGCTTCTTGGAATCTGCCTAACTGCAGACCAACAAGCGTGTGAGCCAGCGGTCACGCTGCTTGCACAGCCTACACTCGGAGCCATCTTCACCGGCACAAAACTATTCACTCATCGGCGCAACAACTCTTGACACTAGCTGGAAAGAAAAAGCCAGACAGAGTTTTGACAAAATTCATCCCCAAACAGCCTGACAGAGCCGAAGAGAGGACAATCACTGACCCCATCGCCATGAGGTCCTCAGGGAAATGCCGACCGTCCAGCAGGGGTTCTCCGGGCGCAGGCTGGTGTTGATGGTGCTGGAGATCCTTCCTCAACCAAGTCTACTGTCAAATACAAAGTCTCACGATGGCCACAGCCACTCAGACTGCTCTGCGTTTCCAAACGGTCCCTCTCGCTTTCTGTTCTTAGGTTGTTGGGAACCAGGGACCACCTGAGTGAGCCAGTGCTAAGCTGCCAGGGACAAAGTCCCAGAAGCGTGTGGTGGGGGCTATTTAGGAGAATCTGACCTGAGCCTGGGAGTGGGCGGGGGAAGGCGTCCTGCGGGGCCCCGCAGAGCAAAGACTAGAGAGCCGGGGCTGGGCTGCTGCACAGAGGCGAGACTGCCAGGAAGACACGGGGAGCCCCGGGGGCAGCCTCCATGCCTGGAACCTTGTCCTGAAGGAATTTGGGATGACTGGGAGTTCTTTTTGGTTGTGTGTTTGTTTTTTGTTTTTTTTTGAGACAGAGCCTCAGCTGTCACTCTAGGTTGAGTGTCGTGGCATCACAGCTCACAGCAACCTCCAATTCCTGGGCTCAAGTGAGTCTCCTGCCTCTGCCCCCCAAGTAGCTGGGACCACAGGCGCCCGCCACAACGCCCGGCCATCTTTTGGTTGCAGCCGTCATTGTTGTTTGGCGGGCCCAGGCTGGATTCGAACCCGCCAGCTCAGGTGTATGTGGCTGGCACCTTAGCCGCTTGAGTCATAGGCGCCGAGCTGTGACGACTAAGAGTTTTAAGAAAGGGATCTGGCTTCTTTTTTCAGGACCATGGCTCTGGCTGGAATGTGGGAGGAGGTGCAGAGTACTGGGGCCAGGAAGCCTGGAAAAGCTCCTAGAGCCTGCTTCGAGCCCGGGAAGGGGACCGCTGGGCTGCAGAGTCGCACACCAGTGTCAGGCTTTGCATTTGGGTTAAGGCTGCCAGGTATAGCAGTGAGGTGAGAGACTCTGGAGGGGCAGCTGGGGTCCCAGGGGTCCCCAGTGCTAGAGGCACACTGGAGAAGAACCCCTGTCCCCTGTCACCTCCCAGAGGCTGGCGGCACCCACGATGGTCACTGAGGCCTGACACACCCTAACGTCCCAACTGACGCCTGCTGATCCCAAGGGCCCTGGTGGGTCTGGAGTCAGGGATGCCCCATGGGGCCCCCCGAAGCTCCCAACCTCAGGGGAGATGACAGTGACCAAATGAAGCTGGGAGGACTGAAGGGACATAGAAAAACGGGTGGGTTTGTGCAACTGAAGATGCAAAGTATAAATGCATGGGGCTCCAAAACACAGTAAGATGACAACACAGGCGACTCTCCGGAACAGCTGTTAGGCTAGTCACTGGCTCCCAGGTGAGTCTGCTGCGTCCTCACTCACAGGACTAGAAAGACGCTCACTGTTGTCTCAGCCCAAGGTGTGGCTCCAGCTGGGATCCAGCAGCTTCTGCGTGGCTCTCGCTAGGGTCCGGCATCTACTGTCCCCTCCCTCTCAGAGTCACCAGGGAAAGGTCAAGGGGCCTAGCAAGCCCTGGCCCCTCCCCCGCACACCTGCCCCACTCCAGAAGCAGTGAGGCTCTAATGACAGACAGACGCCTCCCTTCTCTGCTCAAGACCATCTTTGCTGAGATACACACCAAGTGCAATGATGTGATCTCTCCCGAGTTGTCTTAAAATAACCTGGGGGGGGGTGAGATGGGTTATGAGTTGACGTCGGCTGGGAGACTGCTGGCCCATCCCTATAGCATGCTGTGGTGGTGAAGGCCGGGGGACCCCATCACCAGGCACCCAGCCCATGTCCCCGAGGGGAGAAGACAACCATAGCACCCCTTTTCCCAGGGCAGGCCTGCTCTGGGCTGCACATATCCTTGTGTGAGTCTCGGGAGCCAGGCTGGAGGAGCCTCTGGAAAGCTGTGGGGGGTTGTGGCCATCCTGAGCCTCAGGAGCTCCTTTCCAGGGGGCTCCTGCACCACGCAGAGCCATCATGGACTCGAGTTCTAGGCAGAAGCAGGGAGCAGACACGCAGACACACACACACACACACACTGAGGCTGACTGGCCAGTCTGCGCCTCGAGTCCCAAGGCCCGGCAGGCCCCCTGCCCCAAGCACCAGAGATTCTGAGACACAACAGACAGTTATTCAAAGGCAATAGCTGCCCCTTCTTCAGGGTCAGGGGGCCCAGGACAGCCTGCTTGGGCTGGGGAGAGGCCAAGGAGAACTAGGAAAAACAGCTATCGGCCAGGACACAGAGACGATGCCCAGTGCAGCAGAGGGCAGCACTCTCCCAGTACCTTCCGAGCTAGAGGTGCTGCCCTGGATGGGAGCAGCCCCAACACCACAAACCCTAGTGCCAGTGACATCTGGGGCTCTGACAACTCTATCTTACGGCTCCTATCAGGAAGTCCCCATGCAGCCTCTTCAAAGGACATGAAAGTGACAACACTGACGAAGGTGGCAGGGGGCCCTCTTGGCAGCTTCTTCAAAGTCCTGCACCACTCAGGGAGTCCTGGCTCTGCCGTCCATTTCCTGAGCTTCGAAGCTTTCCTGGGAATTCTACACCCCAGGACCTCTCACCCTGCAGTCATAGGAGAAGTTCTTATTCTGTTTTTAAACTCAGTAATGACACCCAAGGGGACAGAATTCTGTGCAGCAGCTAGAAGGGATTTATGAGCCATAATTCTTAGCCAGTTCTCAAGAAACAGGACTGAGATGCTTGTCACTTGCTCCGCCGGTCTGAGAAAGCTCTGGGGCTCCCCAAAGCACCAAACCTCAGCTGGGGAGGCCAGCCGGGGCCCAGCAGGGGTTTACCACACATCGCCACGGTGCCAGTGACTGCCACCCTCCACCGGGGCAGTAGCGACAGTCTAGAACCACTGTTTGCGAGGAGCCTGTTACCACACTTTAGAGACACTGGTAGGGACTAGGCCCTGGAAACAGCGGAGGGCCCCAAGGACTCTGCCACCTCTGTGTCCTCAGATGTCAGATGGAAGTGACACCTCGTAGGGTGCTCGGGAGAGGAACAAGCCCTCAGCTGCATTCCACAGGCAGAAGGACATTTCCACGTTTGTCACACACTTTCAGGTTTTAAAATCAAGCAGAATTGAAAGACAGGTAGCATTTTTCCACAGGCCCCATGATACATCCCAACTATAGCTTATAACCTTTTCAGAAAAGTTTTAAGGATGCAGATAAAGCTCACGCCCGTGGCTGTAAAGACACACAGGCGAAGCCCGGAGGGGCAACAAACAACCAGTTTGGGTTACAAACAGGCAGGGCCTCAGTGATCCTTCCCGGGGTGGGCCAAGTCAGTGAGACCCGCGTGGGGGCAGCTTCCAGTCTGGAGCTGACAGAGCCGTGCCGGGAATGTGGAAGCCGCCACACGGAACTCCTTTCTCGAGTTGCCTTTGCTACAGGAAGTGGCGACAGCCACCAACTTTTGTTTTCTACTTAAACCCCCTACCTGGCAGATGTAGGAGCCTCTAAAAATAGCGTTACTCAGTGCAAGGGGAGGCCAAGCACACAGCCAGTGTCTCCTGACCACTGCCCAGCCCCTCAGCCACCACAAGCATTTCATTTCAGTGCAGGCAACCAGGGTAAGTCCCCTGTAACCACAGGGAAACCCTCTACAGCCATGGCTAGGAGGACAATTGCTACCCAGAGAGGACACTGCTAGTGAAGGAAGTACAGGGTCACAGTGCACTCAGGAAATGGGAGGACGTGGGGGAGGGTCACAAGGATGGGTGAGGCTAATGGCGTGAAAGGGTCAGGGCCGGGCTCAGCACCCATAGCTCAGTGGTCAGGGTGCCAGCCACATACACTGAGGCTGGCGGTACTGAACCCAGCCTGGGCCTGCCAACCAAAAATGATAACTGCAACAACAACAACAACAACAACAAGCCAGGCATTGTGGCCAGCGCCTGTAGTCCCAGCTACCTGGGAGGCTGAGGCAAGAGAATCGCTTAAGCCCAAGAGTCTGAGGTTGCTGTGACCTGTGACGCCGGGGAACTCTACTGAGGGTGACATAGTGACACTCTGTGCCAAAAAAAAAAGTCAGGCCAGGTCCACCAGTCGCCCTGGTATGAGATAGATCCACACTGTGACCACTTGGGCAGATAGAAAAAGTCCTGTTTTTTATTTTTAGATCTACAAACTGATTCCAACTTATATGAAAACTCAAAATAGATTTTACACGGTTCAAACACATACATTAAATATTTCAGGAATCATCATGGGAATTGAGGGAGGGACACACCTGGCTACGTTCCCCCAAAGACTGTGATCATGACAGACAGCAGGCTGGTGTGGGGGTCTCAGCACAGCACACCTGCCCCGTCTGTATCACAGCTCCCCAGCTAGGGTTTGCGCAAGTAAGGCTACTATGCTTATCTTCTGGTGGACCTGGGTTTGAGAATTTCTGTATGAAAATTCATACTCTATTACTACAAATTACCTTTACTATACTTAAGAAAGATTATAATGAGTTGAAATTACATGAATTATTTTACCACCTATGAATTTCATTTCCAGTTAGTAATGAGGAAGTTAATGAACTTGATGTAGAAGGGGTGTTGGGTCTGACAGGGTCGGGAACCACAGCTGCAGAAGTGGTGCACAAAACATTACTCGACAAACTTGCCCGGGCACATCTTAGATAGGTCTGGGGCCAGAGCTTGGGCCACTAGATAAGCAGGGCACCCCTCCACCAAGTGGAGGTAAAGATTTGGAAGACACCAAGTTAAAGACTAAAGTTGAACTGGTTATAACACTATGTTCCCATCAGAACTAACTCAGACGAGTTACGGAGGAGATTAAAATTATCATGAAGTTTTATAAAAAAACAGCAGCCCTCCAAGGAAGCATCCACCTTGCAAGGCTGCTCCCGCCTTGGCCTCCAGGCCCCCAGGAGCTGTCCCACTGCCTTTGCACTGGGGGACCGAGTGGACAAGCCCAGAAGCACAGGGTCCAACTGTCTCTCCAGGCTATGGCTGCAGCCTGTCAGTAGGGACCTGAGTATCCACAGAGGGACACTGTCCAGAGGGGAACCTGCAGACCCCACCTGACCCACCAGTTTGGGCTCTGCTGTTTAATAAGTTACGTGAGCCTGGAGTAATTACTTAAGTTTTGAATATCTGCCCTCATTATAGAAGCTGGGGGAACACAGTCTCTAAAAGTTTCCTTCTCTGAAATTCTACACCTGTGTAATCTCTAAGAGTTTATAGTCTGAAATTCTGTGTCTTTATCCCAGAGGTGAATTAAGTAATTCATAATTAATAATGAAATGAACACTGAGATTGTTCACAAACTTCTTTTTCCCTGCTTCCCTCCTGGAAATCTCCTAACTTCACTTCCCAGAATAATAAACATCTTTAAAGTACTTCACATCCTAAAATAACAAACATACTAATCAAGAACAAAATAACTGATGTCACGGTATTGAGAGCCACAACTGATACATTTTCTTTTTCTTTTTTTTTTTTAGTTGCAGCCGTCATTGCTGTTTGGCGGGCCCGGGCTGGATTCGAACCCGCCAGCTCAGGTGTACGTGGCTGGCGCCTTAGCCCGTTGAGCCACAGGCGCCAAGCCGGCTGATACATTTTCAAACTTCACAGCACGGTCTTGGGCTTGGCAGCCACCCACACTGGTGTTGAGCAACACGAATGCTACAAATGAACGTCTACTCTAGTTATTTAGACATTTTTTCTTCCCTGAGAAGAATGAATCTTCCTATTTCCTTCAGCAGCTTCAACATACTGGGAATATAAACAAGAGCCACGACACCACTAACAGGGCTGTGCGGGACTGAAGGGGAGGGTGGTTTCCCTTCTCAGCAGCACTTCTCTCTGCCTGATCTACCTAAGATTGTTCTTAACACCCCTCACCTTTAAGGTTTCACAAAATATTTAAACTGTTCCCTTTCAGAATGAGGCTGGATGCCCCAGTGGTACCAAGGAAGCACACAACTATTGATGAGCTTTCCTGTATTTGATAGGCATTCCTGGAGCCAGCTATAAAATGCACAGGAGCTGTCATTTCTCTCCTCAGTGGCCCTGTCTCCTGGGCTGGGATGAGGGAGGTGCTATACAACAGGCAGAAAAAAAGCCGTAAGTCACAGCAGTTCCTGGGTATACCTATGTTGACATAAGTAATAGTTTAAGTGTTAGTATGATACAAAAATAGCAACGTAGAAGTTTCTACAGTCTTTCATTTCTATTATTCTTTATCTTATTTAGAAAAAATAAAATTCATCAAATAAGCTCCAGTCTAAAAGCTACCAGATATAGAAAGTTTGATGGGATGAAGCCTGTCAGTATGCACTCAAGAGCAAGGATTTGGGTCCTTGCTAAAGGCTGGCTTCGTAAAAGGAAATCCTTCAGCCCCAACATGGGAGCGTGAGACCCCAGGCTGCAAAGAAATGCTGACTCTGGCAGCACGTTCACCTGCTAGGCCCTGCCTGAAGCCCTGTATACAGTGGTGGCAGTTATTAGCACCAGTTCCATGTCAGTGGTTCTGAGTCTGAATTGACTCCCCTGCCTACCAGCTGTGGGGACTTGGAAAGTCCCCTGACCTTCCTGAGCCTCAGTTTCCTCTTCATCTGTACATGGGAGATGACAAAACCATCTCCCTCCCATGAGGTTATGGCAAGGGTCAGGGAAAACTTCCGCATCAGACATTTGCTGGGCTGACTCAGCAGGGGTTTGGTAAATGTTGGCTACTTTACAACTTACACCATGTTTTCCGTGACAGGTACTAATGTAACAGTATAAATTCAGTTCCTATTAAGTTTAGAAGCACAAGGAAAAGACAGGAATGCTGAAGTGCTCACCCAGCAGAACCACAGGAAAAGATGCCCCTGGGGAAATTTCAGAAGCAGGTGGGTGTTCCCAACCCACACCAAAAGCCCACTCCTGATTCCTTTTCCCCTAGGAAAATTAGACATCTGCTTGCCTCTAAAACAAAGGAGGATACAAAATGTTGCTTTAATAATCTCCATTACACAAACATATGAATGAAACATTTTGGTTTAAATTAAAAGCAGAGCCTCATTAGTAATTTAAGAAAAATTACTTTTCTACTACAAAACAGTTGTACTTTTGATTCAAGGGAAAACTACTTATCTGGTTTTTAAATTTGTCAAGTCTCAGTATCAAGGAGAAGCCACCTGAAACATTGGCCCTCTCCCAAATGAATCAAGGGCTGAGTCTCAGAAGAGTGGTGCTGGGGTTTTCATTTGGTTGGTTTATTGTTTTGGAGTATGAGCTGTAGTGGGGGGTTGCAGTGGTGGTCTGCAATTATATACCTGGAAATTCTTAGTTATTCAATCTTTGACATAGTCAAAATCAGTTTTAAGAAACTTGGATTGGATTTACTTAATCCAATCCAAGAGAGAATTGGATTTACTTAATTTTATGTAGATGGTGTGAAATATTGAAAATTCTAGAAAATTCATTCCATGAAAATGAGCTTCTTCATTAAAAAAATACTAAAATTTGGGTGGCCTCCAGTAAAAGCAGTAAGGTAAAAAAAGTCCATCTTCTCCCCACCCCATGGTGGGCATGAATGAGAGGTAACAGGCTTACTGATGGGATAACAGGTTAGTACTCTAAACATTATAGATTCTGGGGCTCCAAGATTAATTTTTAAAATATGAACACATTTTGGAAACATTGGCATATGAGTAACCAGTCGTTAACAATTCCTGTGCTGAGTCACACAGCCGGCGTTTTTAGGGATAAGAATTCCTCTTGAACATTTGCCTTTTGAGGAGCAAATATTGCACCAACATTTAGTCTCCTGATTCGGCAGGGACTGGAGAAGAGCCACGTGTTAATCAGGTAATATTCCAATCAACTTTGCTGAAAAACAATTTTGCATCTATAAATAACTTGACTTCCTGTGCTCAGCATAAGTGGCAGTTGAGACTGCAGGGTTTTTTGAAATTTGCTAAAGAGGCTTCCGCTGTGTGATATTAGTTTAGGCTGAACAGAAACTAACTCTTAAAGAAAAACAGAAATTTAGTCTCCATCTTTGCCCCAGGAGGACATTCTTAAGAGTATTAGAAAAGACCCAACTTTCTATTTTTATTTTTTAACTGCTCAGGGAAATGACATGTCTAAAACAAACCATATGATTACAGGGCTGGTCATCTCAGACTGAGCTACTTCAGGGCTGGCCACCTTGTGCTGACTCCACCTCCACATGTGTCAACACCCCATTCTCCAAGATCTGGGGATGTCGGCACAGGTGCATACAATGAGATGGGACTTGTCCACATTGCACCCTGACAGCTTCTTCCTGGGATGGTACTATTTGTAAGTGCTGAGCGCTAATCAGTATGTGGAAAGAGACCAGGGGTGACACAACCCTTCACGAACATGGGGAAGTTACAAAAGTTAGAGAAATGCAGTTTCTCCACCCTGGGTAGCTGATCCTCTTCTACCACGTTAGGGCTGGCACTGACTTGCTTAAGACAAAAGCTGGGAATCGGCTTTTGTCTTGTATGTTGAGGTGGAGCTCTCCAAATCTACTCTCTCCGGAGACCCAGCTGTCTTCTCACCCCAGTACAGCCTCCTCTGGAGACTCCTGTCCCCAGGACCCAGGGACACAATGCAGAACACCACTGGCACCGGTGTGAGATGCCCCCGCTAGTCTCCAGCTGGTATACCCAACCTACGGCCCAGGGTGGCGCTGCACGACTCCCCTCCTGGCCCTCATTCAACACATTTCCTTCCCAATCGGACCATTAGTCTCACAATCAGGGTCCATGTTTTACCCTTCTGTTCTCCAGGCTCCCTCTAATCAAGTTTTTGCTACTATTTACTTTAAAAGGCTCTTACAGGGTCACAGTGTCTTACTGGAAACCCCGGGGACCAAATGTGTTTCAGAATTTCATGTAAAAACATCTAAAAAGATTTTGTAAGGGTAATAAGGTGCATACACCATATATTCTGGTACAACCCTGGGGAGCAGTTCTTAGTCAAATGCATTAACAAGGCCGCAGAGAGATTCAAGAACATTCGCCCTAAGAGGGATAGAGTCTAAAAATAGCTTCCCATCAGGGGAGTTCTCTGCCAAAATTCTGCCACAAACTTATAAAAGCAAAACAAAACACAAAGCTCTAGGTTTTCGGAGATTACTGGATTCGCGAATCGGGGGTGAGGGTCAGTGAGCCTGGGCGGATCAAGCACCTGGTCACCTGGACCCAGTCCAGACTCTGCTGAGGGTCTGGTGAGAGTGCAGAGGCCCCCGATGAGCACTAGGCCTCTGGGAACAGACATTGTAGCCACTGTTCCTGCCAGCCTAGGTCTTAGCAGACGTGTCCATGTTCCTCTGACCAGCCTGTCCCTCCCTTCCCCACATGCAGACCTCAGTGTTTACTCTTGCCTCGGCCAAGGACTCCCAGTCCAGGAGCTGGTCCCTCCTCACATCCACCCTGTTCTTGCCATCTATGGTCTGCTCAGGCTGCTCCTGGGCAAACACCAGCGTTTCCCTGAAGTGTTCTCGCCCTTCCTTCTTTCAAGAGCCCTTTCCTGACAGCAATTTGCTGGCCTTCCTGCAGGTTGCAGGACCCTATGAACTAATGAGGTTAAAGGGGACGAACCAAAAGCCTGGCCCACAGCCAGACCTTCAGCTGCAGTCATAGAAAAATCACACCAAATGGACACTAAAAAACCAGCGCCACCTGACAAGCAAGGAACTGAATTTTCAAGTGTACATTCATCAGAATTTATTACTCTTCTCTTTGGCATTTCCTAGCAAAGCACTCTGAAAGGCAGGGCAGTCTTATTCATCTTGAACCTTCCACAAATACCCGGGAGAGGATTACTTCCTGATGAAGGAGCGATTGTTTTGGCCTCCAGGTTTATCAAGGTCTCGAGAAGACTAGATAAAGTGGAAATACAGGGTCTTTATGTGCGAACTCCATAAAATATTTCTTTTCAAAAGTTCAAAGATTCTCATTCACAATTTCCAGTAGCTGCAAGGAAATGGGCAATTATAAACCTCCCTGCCCGATTTTAAGGCCAAACTACCCCGACCTCCTTGGTGCCAAACCTGGGTGCTGAGGGGGATTATCAGCAAAATCCTACAGACTGGAAGATCTTGTCCAGGCTGGGAAGGCCCTCGGAGGCCAACCAGCCGAAGTGGATTTGGGGTCGAGGGTCCTTGGGGGAGATGGTTCTGAGGTCCAGAGGAGGATAAGCCCTCCGAAGCGCCCGGACACCGGTGGTGCCGGCCTCGCGCTGAGGGCGCCGACTCCAGGCACCTTTCCTGGACGCTGCGTGGTGTAAAAACCATCGGGGCAGCTCGGCGTGAAACTCGAGGCCAGGCGCATATCTGGCCACAGCCAACCAGCTGGCCAGGGCCTGTCAGGGGACCATCCCCACCGACAGCGGGGAGAGACCACATTCCTCTTCGTCCTTGGAAGCGGCATCTAGAGTCCAAAGTACTTTCCAGAGCGCCGCAAGCCGGACACAAGCCGGCGGAGAGCAGAGCCCGTCCTGCCCGTACGCCTCGGGCTGGCCGCTCCTCTGCGGGGTTCCCGCTCGGCGGAGCTCGCTCCACACCCCCTCCGACCGCCCTGGACCCGAGAACAGTCAGAAACGCAACCAAGCCCGCCCGCAGTCGGGCACGTTCCGGAGCGTGCTTCCTTCTTACCAGCCTCTGCGCCTCCGGACTCAGACAGTCTATTTCCTTGTTCTGCGCGGCCGTCGGGCTGGTCATCCTGCCCGGCTCCGGACCGCGTCCTCACACGGCCAGCGGACACTCCGCGTGGCCGGCCCGAGCGTCCGCGGCGGGCACGGCTCAGCGCGGTCACATCGCAGGGCGCGGGGACCTCGTCCCCGGAGACCAACACCTCGCCGCGACGTCTCCGCGCTCCGGGACGCCGAGGAGCCTCTCGCCGGGGAGCGGCTCCCAGTTCCCGGCTCGGGCGCGGCCGCAGGGGCGGGGCGCAGGTGCCGCGGGGCGGGACCGCGGGGCGGGACCGCCTCCGCGCGCAGCCGCCCGAGGTGCCCGCCCCGGCCCCGCAGTTATCAATCACCGCCCCGCCGGGAAGGGCAACAAGGGCGCCCCCCGCCGGCCGCCCGCCCGCCCGCCGGGGCCGGGTCCGCAGGGGGCGGCTGGGGGTGGGGTGGGTCCGTCGGGGGAGGAGCCAGCGGGGGCGGGGCGGGGCCTGCGTTCCCGCCCCGCGCGCCTGACCCTCTCAGCCCGAGGTCAGCTGCTCCGGCCGCCGAGGCCTCCGTCTCAGCGCAGCGCCTTCCGCGGGTGCCCGCCTGACGTCCCCCGGGAAGAGTCCAGGACCGCAGGGCAGCGTCAGACAGTCGCTGCGGCCCGCACGGTGAGCGCGAGCTGGACTCCGCGCCTCGAAGCCGGGGGTCTGCACCGCTCCTTGGGACAGCGGCCCGACCCCCGGCGCGCGCTTCGGTAATGGAGAATAAAAGCCGTGCGTGCGGGCAAAGCCCCGAAACGGTTCCTGCCCTCGCGGGGCTGAGGGCAGAAGCGACGGGCCGAGCGGCTGGCACTGCGGAGGCCCCTCTCCTGACCGTGCCCTAGGGGACACGTTTTCTCAGCTCCTTCTTAGAAAGGCGACCCCTTGCTCAAAATGCTTAAAACAGTAATCTTGGGCAGAACTGCCTGGCCTGTCTGCAAAGGCGACTCCAGAAGTATTGAGAGACCACAGAATCACTCGTGAATTTCACGGTCCCCCCCCGCCCCGCTCCCCCTCCCCCTCCTCTGCGTCCCTGACCTGAGTCTTGGTGACCCGCGAGCGCGCGGCCGGCTTCGGAGTGGGGACTCGGAGGGAAGGGCAGCGAGAAGGGTGGGCTCCGAGGGGCAGGGGGACGGAGACGAGGAGAAGAGGGGCTGAGCCAAGGCCTGGAGGGCCACTGACCGGCACACGGCCAGATGTGCCCTTGAAGGATGGACGGGGCACCAACTTTAAAGGAAGCATCTCAGGTTCACACAAGTAACTTTCAGTGAGAATGAAATGCCTGCCTTTAATAGCTTGTTTTCTTGTTATAACACTTTTACCAAACGTTGGTATAACAATTCTTGATTCTATTAAGTCACTGATTTGAAGAAAATAATTTTAAACTGTTCTACATAAGCACCTGTGGGAATTTATGGACTTTGTCATGGAAAGAAGTTACAATTTTACTAGTAGTAACAACTTCACAGAGGAGAATGATAGCCAATTAAGAAAATAGTCTTCTTCCAGCCTGAACACGAGGGAGACCCCCATCTCTAGAAATAACTGGGTGTTGTGGCAGGTGCCTGTGGTCCCAGCTACTTGGGAGGCTGAGGCAAGAGAATCCCTTGGGCCCAGGAGTTTGACGTTACTGTGAGCTGTGACACCATGTCACTCTACCAAGGACAACAAAGTGAGATGCGGTCTCAAAAATATAAATAAAATAAAACAAAATAAAATAGTATTCCTGCTTCTGGGAGTGGAGTGTTGATATTTAGATCTAGTTGGTAGATTCTAGAGCTGTTCACCACCCAACACCCCTTGACCACATCTCCCGAAGCAAAACACTGGGACAGGCTTCATCTGCTCTGCCTGTCCCTGAGGCAGAGCCTGAAAACACCTGTAACTGATACAGGGGGTGATTTCCAGAACACAAGGGGCCATTCACCTGCTAGTCATCAGCACCTGAAAACCGCCATAGAGAACGGATTAAGAAAATGGGCTCTTGGCTCGGCGCCTGTGGCTCAATGGGCTAAGGCACCAGCCACGTACACCTGAGCTGGCGGGTTCGAATCCAGCCCAGGCCTGCCAAACAACAATGACGGCTGCAACCAAAAAATAGCCGGGCATTGTGGCGGGCGCCTGTAGTCCCAGCTACTTGGGAGGCGGAGGCAGGAGACTCGCTCTAGCCCAGGAATTGGAGGTTGCTGTGAGCTGTGATGCCACAGTACTCTATTCAGGGTGATAGCTTGAGGCTCTATCTCAAAAAAAAAAAAAAAGAAAAAGAAAACGGGCTCCAGAATTAAGCCATCTGGCCTGGTTTCCAGCTCTGCCACTAACTATGGGATTTTGAGCAAGTTACTTAGCTGCTGTGTCTTGAGTCACATGTCAGTGATAAAGAGGGTGCTAACTGTAAAAGTGAGGACCAGTGGCCCTAACACGTGAACCCTGGTGAGCGCGGTCAGGTGAGCTCCCTGTCCGCCTGGTGCGGACTAGGGTAATCCCAGCAAAGTGAAGCCAATGCCGCTGCTGCGTGAGTCTGCCATGGGGGAGGCTCCAGGGTGGGTGCCCAGGCCTCCTCCATAGCAGGAAGGAAGCTGGTCAACAGGCTGAAATGGCAGAGAACCGGGATGTGCCAGGCAGAGAGCTGCGAGCAGTCCAGAAAAGAGACAACAACCCCACCCCCCCCAAAAAAAGCCATGGGAGGGGGTCACTGCAGAGGATGGCAGGGAGGTGGACTGTGCCAGGAGGACACTCGTGGAATAAGAAGCAACTAGCCAACCATTCTGAGTCCTAAGAACAAACCACCATTGATAAAATAATTGCTGACTTCTGATTCCACTTAGAAGTAACCTGTTAAAGAAAACTGCCATCCTAACACCCTTCCAGATGGGAGGATGCTAATTCTATTTGTGTTTCAGCCCAGCCAGTCCTGTGAGGCGGCTGATCTCAGAACCGTCTCAGCTCTAGGACTAACATCAAAGTGTGTCTGTAGGTTGGTGTTACTGTTTGGATCCTGGGGTCCCCAGGAATAAACTGGGGGTGTTCACAGTTGGCTTCTGCTGATTTTAATACAAATAACTCTCTAAAGGCTCCTCCTCAAAGCCCCCTTTCAATGCAGTTCCCCCCACCCCGGCCTTTTTAAACTTACATCAAGATCAGTTGTGAGGGTGGTGAATGGGCGACTGGAACCTATGAACGGGACACTGGGAAAGCCTGCTCAGAAGTCAGATGTGCAGTGTGTCTGTGGCAGACAACATGTTGTGGAATGGGAAATGTTGCAGTGCACAGAATTTCTTCCTGGAACTCACAGCCCTAACCATAGCTTGGCAGAGTAATGTAAAATCCTTTACCACAACAAAGACCAAACTAAAATCACCTAAGAGTCTGGAACAATCACACAAGAAGCCCCAAGTTTCTGTCCTTAGGAAGGTTCACAGAAAAAAACCCAAGGGCACCTTTGAAAGGCTGAAGGGGGGGTCCTCAGGAAGAGGGTGGCTGTCCATTTGGCCCATGACAACACCAGGCCCTGGGGTTTCATACAAAGAACTGTAAGGTCAGTGACCAGGACCCAATTTTCTCCTTCTTTTGGTAAGGATGATTCATGGACAGCCACTTCCAACAAGTTGACTCTAAATTTCCGGTCCCTTCCTCCAAGTTTCTAGGCAGTTAGTGATCTGCAAACACACAGAACTGACCTCCTGAGGTCACCATTTAAACCCCAAGTCTCTGTACTTAGAAAGCACTTCAGGTTTTGTGAAATGTCTATCTTGGGCATTCTTAAAAGTTATGATAAAAAACATTATGATGGTTGTGACATAATTTTGTCTTCCTCTTTGCTCTCTCAATGAAAATTAAAGGCCCAAAATCTAAAAATCTGTTCTTAGAAGTACAAGAGACTCCTCAGCAAAGAATGAAAGATAAATAAAAAATAAAACGGTCTAATTTTGTTCCAGGAACTTCAGAATCATAGCTAACCAGCAAACGCCAGGACGTTTAACCAATCTAGGGCCACACCCAGCCTTGGTTTACTTTGTCTCCATGGTATCTGTCTGTTGCTAGGCCCATTAGCTTTGCCTCCCACTGTTGTTGGTTCCGCACGCAGGGACCACAAAGACAAATCCTGACAGGGTGACAGCACACAGCCAGATGGGAGGACAGAGTGGCTCTCAGCCTTCCCATTAGTCAGGTTACTAACATTTAAATCATTTTTCTAAATCACAGCCTTCGTGTCTGTTTTCTGTGAAGATGAATCACTAGCCATATTGATTTCAGCAGAATAAACATCTCTAAATTACTTGCACAAACCATGAGCTTAAATATATGTTATTACTTTAGTTGGATTCTTTCAGCTAATATCTAAAAACGTGTCATATTACAAACGTGGTTCATGAAATAACCACCCACAACATGGCAGCTTTCAGTTCACAAAGTGCTTTACGTACATGCTGAGACTCACAGAGATCACAGAACTTGTCCGCAGATGCTTGTGAGAAGACTGAAGCCAGGTTTTCAATCCAAGTCCCCACTAGAAGTCTGAGCTCTTATCACATTATCATGGAAAACACCCAGCACAGTGCCTTACACTGAGGTGTGTCTCCCAGCCATCCAGGGAGCCTCGCTGGGAATAGGCATTCAGCAGGTGGGCTTGGTGAAGGCCCCTTGGCTGTCTCCCAGATCTTAGGCTGGACTAGTAACTCCACCTCCTCCAGGGGCATCGGCAAAGCACAGAATGGTCAGCCGGTCAGGACCAATGGTATCCCATGGTCAGCCGGCTCAGGCCCAAAGTCAACTTGGCCTTCAGGCTAGGGTCCCGACTGCTTCCAGTGGACAGAAGCACCAGAGCAAGAGCATCTGGAAAGCAACAGTGAGTGAATCTCTAGCTTGTGCCAGGCTTTACATACAACAGAGCTTCACTGTCCTAGGACCAGACACTAACATATTCCCCCCACCCCTCCCTTAACCCCTGAGACTACGAGTGGGCTCTTCCCAAATGCTGGCATGTTTCCACTGTATGTTATTTCTTTATAAATGATGTGTGGGTGGGTAGATGGTTGGATGAATGGATGAATGATTCTCCTAATAAAATAGACAACTTTGGTGGATTTTCACTAACTCTCATTGATTATAAGTATTTTGTATTTTTGTAGCAGTTGGAAATGGAAACTCTTAAAATAACATGTTTTTAGCATTTTATTTTTTGGCATAACTACCTAATACCCAACAATTCACCACACTTCTTTTTCATCTAATAGGTTTTTAGGTTTTGGTTTTTTTTTAAATCCCTTTGGATTTTCTGAGGAAGGCGAAGAACTTGATTCTTGGTTGAACTGAATGTGAAGTGGTGGCAGAGAGGCCCACAGGCGCTTCAGCACGGAGTACTGAGCATGACCAAAACCAGCAGCCTGCACACACAGAAACGAACCTGAGGGAAGGAACCTGGGGGTTTCTACATTAAGTGGATGAACTGTGTAAGGAACCAGCCCAGGCAGAGAAGGGCCAGTAGAAAATGGGCTCCTGGAAGCTGCAGAGTGAAGAGAACAGGGTCAAGAATGCAACTAGAAAACATTAATTATTGTGAAAATTCAACACATAGACATTTCATTGATTTGTGCTTGTATAATAAAGGGCAGCCACCGGCTGGGGGTAAGGCAGGACCAAGGCCAGGGCTGGGGTGGGGGAGATTTGTTTGTAGGTTTTCAAGGATAGAAGAGACTCAAGCTTGTTGGAGGCTAAAAGAAGACTGAGAAAAGATGGTCAGGAGAGACCTGAGAGGCTGCAGAATAAGAAATGGAGAGGGGGAGGGCAGGAGAAGGAGCTGCCAGGCACTGGGCCCGTGTACTGACTGACTCAGGACTTGATCTGATTCTGAGCTAAATGGGAAGGAGAAAACCAAAGTGGGCAGGAGAGGGCAGATAACAAGAAGTAGCTGTCCCTGTGTAGGGACTGTGGGTGGCAGAGTTGAGGGAGGATGTGAAGCAGGAGGAACAGAAAGTGAAGGACCTGCCAGAGACACCTGGGCCCAGCCTAGGTGCACACCCTGGTGCACAGAGCCTACGGAGCCCCCCCAGGACCAGCTGAAGTGCACACCCTGGCCCACAGAGCCCCTCAGAGCCCCCCGGGCCCAGGCAAGGTGCATACCCTGGCCCACAGAGCCTCCCTAAGCCCCAGAGCCCCCCTGGGTCCAGCTGAGCTGTACACCCTGGTGCACAGAGTGTACAGAGCCCCCACAGAACCTCCTGGGCCCAGCTGAGGTGCACCCCTGGTGCACAGAGCTGACAGAACCCCCCAGAATCCCCCCAGGCCCAGCTGAGGTGCATACCCTGGTGCACAGAGCCCCCCAGGACCAGCTGATGTGCACACCCTGGCCCACAGAGCCCCCGGGCCCATCCGAGGTGCACACCCTGGCCCACAGAGCCCTCTAGAGCCCCCAGGCCCATCCAAGGTGCACACCCTGGCCCACAGAGCCCCCTGGGCCCAGCCAAGGTGCATAGCCAGGCCCACAGAGCCCCCTGGGCCCATCCGAGGTGCACAGCCAGGCCCACAGAGCCTCCCAAAGTCCCAGAGCCCCGCTGGGTCCAGCCAAGGTGCACACCCAGGCACACAGAGCCAAGGTGCTCAGCACCTGAGCTCTGAGTCCCGCCAGGGAGTGCCATGCAGCCGAATAGTGTTGCCAAGAGGTGAAATCTGGCCCACACATAAAATAATTTAGAATTTATTTTACTATGCAATTAGGTTCATCTCTAAAAGTGCCAAGAATAAGTCCTTAACAGTCCTAAGTGCATCTATGTTCTCAGTCCATCCAGAGTGATCACAGAAACATCCTCTATACATGGTAACCATAAAGCATTGCTTAGGAAATCAAGTTCTCTTTTCCACTGACATCATGCACTGCAAATATCTACCAATTACTTTCTAAATATATTGAAAACAACTAAAATTCATCAAGTATTTCTTAGCCATATAGAAGCAAACTCTGAAAAGTGCCCCTAAGTCAACTCTAATGGAAAGAAAAAGAATCTATGGATGTTTTCAGAATAGCCCATTTAAAATGCTCTTGATCAGAACAGAGAGTGACATGGGCTTTACCCTAAACGACTGTAGACATAGCTAGCAGAATACCCCATTGACAAGTAAATCAAACATTCAATATATACTTAGGAATGGAAAATGGCAATTTCAGTCAAAAAGAAAGTATGTATTTTGTTAGATATCATTTATTTGGGTTTTGTGTCAGTAATCCTGCCTATGAGTTTAATATTCTAGAAAAGATAGAATATCCCTAACAATCAGAGCCATGAAATGAATCTTTACTACCCGAAAAATCCAGAAACCAACCAGGCTACAAGTGTAAAAATTCTACAAGTGTTACTGAGAAATGTCATTCACAAAAAGGAAGCATGGGGAATGCAGGACTTTATAATCTGAAATAATTAAACATTACTATAGCAAACAGGGAAGATTAAAAAATTTAAAAGGCATCACTGCCGCCATGCAGCTTAGGTACGGACTACCTGATGGAAAGACAGACAAAGACATCAGAAAAAGTGAGCAACCTTCCAACCTAAGGTACAGAAATTCCTAAAATAGCATCCCTAAAATAATCTTTCTAGGAAAATGAGCTCCCCTAGAGGAAAATAAAAACTAAAACACGCTTTAGCATAACACTAAAAACATGCCCACAAGCCGACAGGAGGGTTTCCCCCGCTTACCCTGCAGACCCTGAAATGTAGTTTAAAGAAAAATCATCAGACCACAGGGAAAGGCCAGACTGTGAGCTGCTTCCTTATATACCCCTTCATAGGAACTGGCTTTGCTAACTTAGAAAAGACTTTAACATACAAAAGCTTTACCTTTGAAAAATGAGGATTTTAGATGAACTTCAAAGGGAGCCTGAGGAACAGCAGTGAGCAGCAGCCTGGAGAGACATGTTTGGCACCAGAGTGGAAATTCTGGAAGAACTGGAGATCAAATAGCCACTCCTGACCACGTCACTTTATACCCCACACCTCACGGGGCAGCTGGCTTTGCATAAGGGAAGGGCGCGGCGCCCCTCCCCCAGAGCCTTCCCAGATGCTGCTTCTGACCATCAGGTCTGATTTTAGCTACTCAGATGTTATTGAAAACCCCTCCCCTCACTACCACTTCAGTGACAAGGTTGGTATCACAAGGTTGGATATATGGGCAAACTCTGGTAGAAGTAAAGAGCAGGGTTCCCCAGCCTCAGCACCATGGATACTTAGGGTCAAATAATTCTTTGTTGTGGCAGCTGCCCTGTGCATCATAGTGTGGTTGGTGGCATTCCTGGCCTCCACCCAGTAGATCCCAGCGGCACTCTCCATATTGTCACAACTAAAAAGGTCTCCAGATGTGGCCAAATAGCCCTCAGATCTAGGGGGACTTGTACTTGCATCCAAGGTACCCATACATCAAAGCACATTGACTTATCAGCTTATGCAGATGAAGTGTGCCCCCAGGGAACTGCAGCAAAAACATGCAGGGAAATGACGGTCACCATGGAAATAGGAGAAGGCACCGCCTGATATCTGTTGCCTTCTTTTTTCAAGTAAGAACTCAAAAGAAGAAACAGCGAAAGTCAGCCTGGGGAACACTGAAAGATGGAAGGTGAGGGCCATAGGGCAGGGAGGTGCAGTCATGCCAAGGCCAAGGGTGTGATCGTAGAAGTCACTTGAATGAACATTTGAAGAAAGAAGGTCAAAGAACTGAGCTTTGCTTCTCATCACCTCTCGGAAGGCCCACTAAAGAGCAGGCTGGCAGAAGTACGGAGAACGCAAGGGGCTTGCGCAGAGGTCCCCAGACTCCCAAAGCAGAGGTCTGGCAGATCATTTGGCTTGAAGTCCTGCTCTGTTACCTGCTAGTTTGTGATTTCAAGCAGATTCATCACCTCTTCCAGCTTCCCGTGTAAATCGGGGAGAGATGGAGCTACCAGACAAAACTGCCCAGGGGACTGCAGAGAATAGGGGACCTGAGTCTGGCACGAGCAGGTGCCCAGATGGAGAACTTGCATTCTCTTCTGTCTGCCGTGATTTTACTGCATTCAGATGATTTTCCTGCAAGATAAGGGGCTCTGGGATTACAATTTATGTGCAGGTTAGGGAAGTTGTGGGTAGAGTCTAAGCCAATGTTTTTCAGCCTTTTTTCATTTCATATCACACTTGAACCTATAGTTAAACGTCTATGGCACACTCAAATTATGTTGATCAAAAAAAGAGTAGAAAGCTTGAATTTCTTTTAAAAATAATTTAAAAAATCAAATAAAAATAATTTAATTAACGATCTTTAAAATTTTCTAGTGTGCTGCAGCACACCAGCTAAAACTCACTGGTGTAAGTCACCCATTAGCTTGCACTGGGTTTAAAGCCTTTGTCAGCAGTTTTGGAGCACTCAGGGAGCTTCTGCTGTCTTTAAGGGAGCTGGTCCCCTTGAACCCAGAATTTTGCTGTTGCCTTATTGCTATTCCCAAAGCCACACGGTCAGCGCTCTTAGTCCCTAGACTGAGGATGCTCGGTGTGACTACATGCAGACGTCTGCAGAGACAGAGGCTGGAAGGAAAGGCAGAACACACAAAGGCCGCTCTGTCAAACTGGTGGGACTGTGAGGGTTTTGTTGCTTTTGGAATGTCCTTAGATGTTTTTAGAATGCTCTTTTTTCAATACACTGGTTAAGGAACTTGAACTTGATTCAGGAAGCAGTAAAGGACCTACCTAAAGTATTTGAACAGGGGAGGTAAGATTGTGTTTGAAGAGACACCATGTAAGCTATAAAAAGTTAAAAATCACTCTTGTTACTCTTTTTCAAAGACTCCTTGGCTGGTCTCACCATTTATTCTTCCAGATTAACTTCAGAGTCTGTTTGTTTCAACCAACCTTTCCCCCTAAACTGGGATCTTATTGAACTGTACTATCTAGTCCGGTGTCCACGTGGCATTGGTTCTAGGGGCCACCCTCCCCCACCAAAGTCCATGGGCACGAGTCCCTGATATAAAACAATACATGTATGTGCATGTTATCTGCACACGTCCTTCCGCATACTTTAAATCATCTCTAGATCACTTGTAATATCTAAAACTATGTACATGCTCTGCAAATAGTTGTTGAACTGTATTATTTAGAAAATAATAACAAGAAAGAACTCTATACGTGTTTAGTACAGATGAAATTATCATTTTTTCCCCAAATATTTTCCCCAATACATCCATAGATGTATAACCAAGGGGTTGGGAGAGCTGACTGTCCAGAGCAGCGGTTCTCAACCTTCTAATGCCGCGGCCCTTTAATACAGTTCCTGTGTGTCACGACCCACCGATTGGCTGATCTATACCAATCCTTTGGGGAGGGGTCGGCATCTTTTCAGCATGGAGTCTTCTTATTTGGAAACAAGGTATTTCTCTATGTTTCAATGGAATATGACCTTCAGTAAATTATTGTAGTTTTCTTCATACCGGCCCTGTATATTCCTTTATTCCTGCATGCAACTTTGTGTGGGATCTGGATCTTCTCTGTTTTCCATTACTCCAAAAATCATTATGGCAGGATATGGCAATGCTTTGGATTTTTGTTTATATTAATACACACTATTTTATCGAACTCTGAGTTTGAAAGTGACTTTTCGGATTCGGCATATACCTAAACTGCACATAGGCACAAATACTGTCTGCTCCTTTTCAATGTATTGCTGATTTCCTTTCGGGTTGGAACATCAGAATTGCATTATCCTTATAAATCTACAGTGTCCTCGATCAACCCTTTTCCTTCCTGAATTGGATGCTCTACCCCTAGGAAAGTAACGATGACCAGCGGCTGTGTGAGTCAGTGCTCACACTGTGATGATACAGTCCAGGACTCTGGGGCTGGCTGGAATTTAAACAGCATTTCCAACTACCTGCAAGGTACCCAGAGAATAGTGCTGAGACGCCTGTGGGGAAACAAATTACTACAAGACACTCTCGCCTGAAGGCTAGAATCTAATTTTGAACGGACAAAGCAACTGGGAGAAGAAATAACACTTAAGTCTGGTGAAAAGTTCTTACTGTTGTTATCAGAGTAAGATTGTTCTTTGTGGAGTGATGAAGAGGCCCTTCCTCCACCCCCCCCCCAAGGGAGACACCCCTGGAGCATCTTCACCTCTGGTTTCTGTGTCTCAGTTTCCTCATCTGTAAAATAGGGGAGATAATGGCACCTCGTTCAAGGGTTTTCAAGGATTCAATGAGTCATTATTCATAATCATTGTTTAAAAAGTACAGTGCTGAGTGTAAGTGCAGTGAAGAGGTTTGGTCTGTAGAATGCAAGCTATAAAACAGTTCCAGGAGCATTTGCTCTACATCTAACTCACCCAGTCACAGTTCAGGAAGGGATGTGGGTCTTCACTTCTGCCCCAGACAGACCTGCCCCTCCCAACTGCCTTCCTGCCGCACCCCAGTGATTCCACGTCTCCCCTCCCTGCACCCAGCTCAGGACTTCCAGTCTGCTCTGTACAGCCTCATGTTGTGAAACACGTGTTTGTTAAACATGCGTGTAGAATTCTAAGTCATGCAGCTCTAATGGAAGTAAGCATATTACTTTTCTAGAACAAGAGGCCTGAACTTCGTGACAGTTATTTTTGTAAGGCACCCGGTTACTTCCTTGTTGAGAGTTATGATGTAGATGGCTGGGCTTGAACTTGAGAGCCAGAGAACAGGGGATGACTGCGTCTCCAGAGAACGGTGTTAGGCCATCGAAGCTCCTGAACTTCTCCTTTTGGGGGAAGAGACTCTCCCATGGTATATAGGTTTTAGAAAAAAGGGGAAATAATCTGCCCACACTGATGCAACTAACTCTATTAATAAAAAGATAAATATGTTCAAATATTTTAGCTCTAAAATTCTATTTGTTTGAAATATATGTCCTATATTTATAACTAAATATTATAGCTATAATTAGCTATTATAACTATCTCTAACTTTCAGCATCTTCATCTCCAGGAGAAGACAGAAGACATTTCCTCATATTGTACCCAGTGAGGAAAGTAGAAACAGAGAGAAAAGGATACAGTTGGGGGGGGGACACCCCAAGGGTAGCCCCAAGTTACCTTAGCTAGAGGCTTCATGTTGGCTTTATAATACCCGATAATATAATGATAAAAGCTATCCACATTGAATTTTCAAGTAATTCACATTAAATGCAACAAATAATTCATCCTTTTAGATAGGCTCAACCCAAGAGTCCACTAATGATTGAATGGGTAAACAAAAGTGGTATACTCATATAATAGAATTGTATTCAGACCTAGACAGGAAGGAATCCTGTCACATGCTAAAATGTGGATAAACCTTGTGGACATTGTGCTAAGTGAGATGCAGCGATCTTATGTGACTCCAGTTGTATGACATGCCTCATATAATTTACAGGGACAGAAGCAGAACGGTGGGTGCCAGGCTAGAGAGAGACGAGCCTGGGGAGTTAGTGCTTGATGGGGACAGAGTCTCGGTTTGGGGGGGTGAGAAGGTTCTGGAGATGGATGGTGGCTGTGGTTGTAAACCAACGTAAACGTGCTTATTGCCGCTGAACTGCACACTTAGAAGTGGCTGAGATAGTAAACGTTATCGTGTGTGTATTTCACCACAATTTAAAAATAATGTACATTTGTTAAAAACCCATTTTGCCCTTTTGTTTATGCAGTATCACAAAAGGAGGAAGACGAAAGCCGGCGTGGAATTTTTCCCAGAAAGCAGGAGTCAGACAGTGTGAGTTCCAGCAGACTCACGTGAAACTGGTCACGCAGAAGATTTGGGAATCTGCGTCGGGAGAAATCTTCAGAGGACTCGACCAGTGCACAGCGCTGTGTTAAACCCGTCTCCCCACCATGCGCTCTCTACATTTGACATTCAGGAAATGAAAGTCACCGTGCCCTGCGTGAATTTTCAAGTTTGCCGGGGCTGCCAGGAGCTGCTAATTTAAGTTTTAGAAGAGGAGGAAAGAGGGCTGGCAGGCACCGTGCGGATGGCCTGAGATAAGTGTGCACATTGAAACCATTTACCACACACATTCACTGCAGCACCAAAGCCGGTTAGTGACAATTTATGTTAATCACATTCAGATAGGCAGAAAGAAAGAGAGTTGATGGGGCGGGGAGGAGGTACCCCCATCCACTTCGGTTACTATAAATTTGGGGAGTTGGTGTGTGCAGAAGCTCCGTTTGGGGAGACGGAAACGTCCAGAGGTGGCTGGTGGTGACTGCACAACAACGCGTTTAAAGCCACTGACTGTACACCTGACAATGGTTGAAATGGGAAATTTCATGTTATATGTGTTTTACCACACTGGGAATAATTTATGATGGAAGTTGTACATGGTGAGAAGACGCAGGTGGGCTTGGTACCCCGTGACGGTGCGGCTCACACCACCCAATCGTGTCTCTACAAATGTAAACAAAAAAGGACAAAGCGCCTCAGGAAAGGCGTCAGAGTGGGGCCGGGGCTGCCTCTCTGTCGCAGGGGGACAGAGAAAAGCTTGCCTTTCCTTCAATTCTCCAGTGCTTTTCCCACGCTCACGTACCACGTTTCAGGGAAAAATAGCAAAGTCCATTTGCTTCCACAACTATTTGACAAGAAAGGAAGACGAGAAAGAAAGACCTCTGTGTTCTGTGTTTCTGGAGGCTTTCAAACCAAGCGCAGGAAGCTGCTGTTTATCAGGCTGGCAGCGGCCTCCAGGTCCTCAGATGCCTGTGGCAGGCTGGCACCAGAAGCCTACAGGCCAGTCTCAGAATAATATTTTTAAATGCATAAAACAAAACATAGAGCCACAGAGGAAATGGATTATTTTGAAGTGCATTATCAAAATATATTTTTAAATGCTGATACAGTGTCTCAAGCATTGTCAGGAAAAAGGAAATTACAGCAGTTATTTGGAGAGAAGTAATTGAATACAGGGGACCCACTAACAGGTGTGGGATGACTGACAGGCCAGCGGAGGCCCCACGCACCATGGAGACAGGCAATTTGGGAACAGCTAGGGCTGAGGGCAAAGGTCCTGGCGATTGGACCCAAGCCCTCCCAGCATGGGCTGGGACAGGACTAATGAGGGTGGCTTCTGGGAGTGTAAAAAACACTAGAAACGGAACTGACAGCCTCTGGCTGCCAGGGGGAAGCCCCGTTGCTCGGGTGACACAGAGACAGGAAGGTGGCAGGAAGGCAGGCGCTGCCCGTCCTTCCTCCTGCCCCAGGACTCCCGCCCCCCAGTGCTCCTGTGCACAGAGCCTGGGGCGCAGCTGGCAGTGCCCAGCTGGGGTACAGAGCACTGGCTCTGCATCCTGGGAAGGTGGGGAGGGTGGAGCAGAGAGAGAAGAGCTCCACAAGCTGCACTTAAGCAGCTACCAGTGCTAACATCTGCCGTTGATGCCACAGTGATGCATGAAAATACCTGTGATTTCTATTGGTGACGACGTCACACAAACTTCCAATACTCCTGAAGTCTCTTCCCTGCATTTCGAATTGAAGTTAATGCTACTCTTTTTCTTCTGTCCAATTTCAGGGACCTCTGGAAAGGTTAAGAATCCTTCTGGATCTTTCAAGGTGTCAAATACAGTTCTTTTGGCTTCATTAATTTTTGCTTTTGGCTTTTCATAGTCACAAGATTGACCACTGAAACTTGAGTATTTTTTTTATGTTTTGAATTCGTAATGCAGATTCATGCATTTCTGCACAGCTCTCATTTAACTGAGACTGTATTACCACTCCGGCAAGTAGTGACCAGTCAGTAACTTTGCATCTTATTTACCTATTTCTGAATGCCACAGAAAAAAATGAAAGAAAACATACCCCCGCACGTGCACCTTCACACCTGCTTTTTAGGGGGAGAGCTTCAGGGTCCCTGGGGTCTGCAGAGCTCTTCCTGTAATGCCCCTCCCCAACTCTGACCATGACCTGGATGTCACAGAACATTGGTCCGTTATTTCCAACCCTGACTTCTCCGGGCCTCAGCCCTTGCCAGTTAGACACCTCTGTCTGGATGTCCCAAAGGCATCTCACATGACACATCCACGAAAGGCCTCCTGTTGCCCCCAGAGTCCTTCCCCTGCATTTCCCCACCTATGGGGGTACTGCCAATGGGGTCCCTAAAAGGCTTTACTTAACACCTCCCTGCCTCAGTCCCTCATCTGTAAAGGAGGAATAATAACAGCAGGGGCTGGTTGTTGTAAAGGATTGTGGAGACAATACTTTCAGAGGACTCTGGCAGATAGCACTCTGCACAGCACTGGTAGACGCCCAGGGGTGGCAGCTCCACAGGACTGGCCTCTCCCCACCTGCTCCTCCTCAAGTCGGCTTCCTCTCTGATACTGCCCCGGGCACTCCCACAGTCCGGTCTCAGGGACAGGACTCAGCACGTCTCCTCAGAATGATTTAAATTATCCCAGAGTGCCCTCCCCCTGGTGAATGTAATCTTTATTCATTCACTCAATCAGTGAATCTGGGCTGAGGGCCAGGAAGCTGGGGCAGCCAACCTTCCAGAGGGAAGACGGATGGCTTGTTACCGCACAGGCAAGTGCCTGGGAGGGCTGTGGTGAGCGGGCAGCCTGATGGACACGTCCCAGGCAGGGCACGCAGACAGGACACGTGCAGTTGTGTTTCCCCAGAACAGAAGTGCAGAGGGTGGGGGAGAAGCCCTCCTTGTGAAACCTTTGCCAGGCTTTGCCTTGGGGAACAGCAAGGTCCAAACTCCTCCTGACACCTCCCAGCTCTTCTTGAAGGGCTTCTGGATCCTGCCAGGGGCTCCCACCACTGCCCCACCCTCTCGCTGACCCGCGATGGAGAAGTCTGTTACGCCTCCTGGTGGCGGCTTCCAGCCTGGGAGAGTGACTCAATCTTTCTTTCTTTTCTCTTCTTTCTTTCTTTTCTTTCTTCTCTCTTTCTCCTTCCTTCCTTTCTCTCTCTCTTTTTTTATTAAAACAACCTATAAAAATCCAACAGTATTTCTAATAAAAGAAGGCTCATCCTTAGCTGAAGGAGTCAGTTAACAGACTAATCAATGGCAGCATTTATTTAATATAGAGACAAGGCCAAGCCTTTATTTTCTCATAAGGGGAATGGAAGTACACTGGCTGGTAAGTCTGTCCTTTATCTAAAAAGTTCGAACACTTCTACCATACTGTAAAAGAATTTTATCAAGCTTTATGAAAAATTGAAACAGTGCAACTATTTATTAAAGATATAGGGCGGCGCCTGTGGCTCATGGAGTAGGGCGCCGGCCCCATATGCTGAGGTGGTGGGTTCAAACTCGGCCTTGGCCGAACTGCAAAAACAGAAAAATAGCCGGGCGTTGTGGCGGGCGCCTGTAGTCCCAGCTACTCGGGAGGCTGAGGCAAGAGAATCGCCTAAGCCCAGGAGTCGGAGGTTGCTGTGAGCTGTATGACGCCACGGCACTTTACCGAGGGTGATAAACTGAGACTCTGTCTCAAAAAAAAAAAAAAAGATATAGTAGTTTGTGGTTTATCTACAGCAATACTTGAAAACACTAGATGGCTCAGATTGAGAAGTTATGTGCAAAGCTTCAAAATAACGGAAATATTTAAAAATACGTATCATCCACTTTTAAATACTCATAAAATCTCATTTCAACATATAATAAAGTAGATATTCTCTTAGAACGAGCAGAAGGTAAATCTAATTTAAAACACAGTTTAATAGTTTTTTCAAGAACAAGATAAATTTGTGTTGAGGGGTACTGATAATCCCTGCTTTAATTTTTTTTTTTTTTTTTTTTGAGACAGAACCTCAAGCTTGTTGCCCTTGGTAGAGTGCCGTGGTGTCACAGCTCACAGCAACCTGCAACTCCTGGGCTTAAGCAATTCTCTTGCCTCAGCCTCCCAAGTAGCTGGGACTACAGGCAACACCCGGCCATTTTTTGGTTGTAGTTGTCATTGTTGTTCGGCAGCTCTGGGCTTGATACGAACCCACCGGCTCTGGTGTATGTGGCTGGCACCTTAGCCGCTTGAGCTATAGGCACCAAGCCCCTACTTTAATTTTGAATGGGAGGTCTGATCACAGAGGATACCTAAGGACTTTTACTTACAATCAATTTCTTTATTTTTCAGCTGTTAAATTCTCATTGAATACAAAACTCTCACCTCCTTGCCTAAGAACCACCTTGATTTTAAGAGATATATACTGCCAATATATAGCTATATATTGTCTACTATTTTTATAAAAATCATTAACAGAACAGGAAGTTCTGACTCTGACTCTTTAGAGTGACTGTAGGTTCAGAGGCAGGACCAGCTTGCTGTGTGCTTTTAGGGAATTCTAGAAACTGCAGGGAGGAACCGGGGGAGGAAACCAGCAAAAGGTCTGCTGTGGTCCAAGCCAACAAGAGGAGGGCCTGGGTCCCCGTGGGGCAGAGAGGAGTGGATCTAGAAGACTTTTCAAAGGTCGAGTTCATCAATGGCGGTGATGGAGAGATCTGCAAGATCAAACTTTGGTTGGGATGGCCCGCCTGGGTGCTCCCTGAAAGCAGCTGCTGGGGAGGGGTATGCTCCTCTAAAAGGCTTGTTTTTAGCCCCAGAAGATATTCCTTATCACAGACAGCTATGCTTTAGTAAAAATTGCATAAAATCAGAGTCAAAAGATCAACAGGTAGATGTGAAGACAAGCAGAAATCTCTGGGCTGTCTTCGAATGGCTCAGGATCACAGTTACAAAATTGTTTCATCTGAGGCAAAGATTACACTTAGAACTTTGTAAGGATGCATTTTTTTTTTTTTTTAATTGAGACACAGCCTCAAGCTGTTGCCCTGGGTAGAGTACTGTGGTGTCACAGCTCACAGCAACCTTCAACTCCTGGGCTTAAGTGATTCTCTTGCCTCAGCCTCCCAAGTAGCTGGGACTACAGGCGCTCACCACAATGCCAGGCTTTTTTTTGGTTGTATTTGTCATTGTTGTTTGGTAGGCCTGGGCTGGATTCGACCCTGCCAGCTCTGGTGTATGTGGCTGGCGCCTTAGGCGCTTGAGCTACAGGTGTCGAGTCTAAGGATTCATATTTTAAAGAGTGCTTTTTTATCAAAGACCTTACATTAACGCTGACATTTGGGCAATTCAAGTATCACACCATGACAGAAATTTAGAATGAGAGGCTCCTTTATCAGCCCAACAGTGACAAGCATGTTCAGAGAAGCTATTGATAATTATACCACAACCACATTGGGAGTCCACTAACTTGACGTGCAGGAGAAATTCCTCTGTAACTTCTTGCTGGATCAAAGGGAAGTCAGCTTTCTGACTCTGCCGGACAGAGGTACTTGGTATAGGCCTAGGATAACATCACACTCTAAAGAGCTAGATGTAATGGGAGCTCAGGTGCACCCAATTACTTCTGCCTAAGCAAATGCCCACTGAAGACAAAGGTTTACTAAAATATCGAATTAAAAAAAAAAACGGTAATTATATTAAGCCATATAACTTAGCAAAAGAGGCAAAAACCAAAATAAGAAAATGAAGCCCTCAACCTGGTTAAAACAGTGTAAAAACATTAAGAAAAATACGTTGCCAGACTGGTTAGTTACATCACTTAAATATAATTTACTCAGAGAGAGTGTCTGGTACATTTCAACAGAAAAAAGCACGCGCACACACACACATACATACACACGCGTGCACAGACATGTCAGTGGCCCCAGCCAGCTCCTTCCAAAGAGACGCTGTCACCTGACTTCCTCAGCCCTGTGCCCCCAACTCTCCCCACCACAGGTCTCTTTAGTTGTTGCTAGAATACAAAAAGCTGAAACCACACAGTGTATCATTATAAAGGGTTCATTTCTGATTTCAAAGTGCCCAACAGGACCTGCAGGCCAGCAAGGAGACTCCCAGGTCTGATGTGTGACGAACAAATAGCTTTTGTGGGATCACAGGCTGGGCCTGGGTTTGGTTTCATGAGTTGAGCTGAAGTGTTCCGGGGCCTTAGTTGATCTGAAAGCCCCTGGCTCTCAGATGTGCAGCCCGTGGCCCGGGCGGGATACGTTTGGTGCGGGGGGACGTTTCCAGGCGAGGAGGAGGAGGACGGGATGCCGTGCTGAGGGTAACGACACAGCAGCCCACGTTACATGCCAGACATCATTAAAATGCCTGGCACGCCTTGACTTGTTTACTGAGGAATGATCACACTTTCTAACTTAAGACGAGGCAGCCAAGACACAGACGGAGCCGAAGCTTGCCAAGGTCCCACCCGCAGTGAGTGGCGGAGCCAGAGGCTGACCCAGGCGTGCAGAATGAGCCACTCGGAGACTGTCGCCAGCACTCATCAGTCACTGAACGCTGGCTGTGAAGGCTGTGTTGGGTGCGGTATGTCTCAGCTCACGTGAGCCTGGGCACTGGGACCCCACAGCTCTGTTGTGGGAATCAGGGACGTGCTCACGTTGACGGAGATTCCAGACGGTGTGACCGGACCTGCAGCCCAGGGTGCCAACTCTTTCCTACGCCACCCTGGCTTCCTTAGGACAAATGAACATTCTTCTCCTAGAATCACAGACAGGAAGGGGCCTCCACACGTGATCTGGCCTGGGCCACTGCTCCCGTAGGCTGGTGTCATTATCCCAGGCTTGACAAGTGACCTGCCCACCGCCACGAGGCCGAGCAGACACACTGAGGTGCCAGGGCACAGACCTCCTGGGGCGGTGGCCTCCATCTCAACAACCCGCCCAGCCAGCTGTGTTCTAACAATAGCAAATAGCTTAATTTTGGACATTTCAGGCTTCTTCCTCTCTGTAAGAGTCCAACTGACGAATCAGCCTTAGACTATGCATTACTTTTTCCCTTTTAAAATCATAACCACCTACCACCACTTGTCAGATGACCAAGAACACAGGAAAACCTCCTCCTCCCAGAGGTTCTCATTAAATGAGTGAGTGTCTGTTACTCAAATTTGTCCAAACATTGTCCTGCTCCTCTGCCAGAAGTTGACTCACACTGACGCTCTGCATGGGGATGAGCAGGGCTTTATGTCATATGGACACACCTCACAGGGGGGTGAACATGGAGGAGGCCTGCTAGGCTTCAGCTAGGAACAGTCAGATCGTTCCTTAGAGAACAGTGTGCCGGAACAGCCGGTGTGAATTTAACAACACTGCGTTACTTTTACGGAGGGGTGCGTAAGCTCACCCCAAGTGCAGCCATCAGTTTGCTTCTTAGCTCCGGCCCCCAGCACTCACTCAGCTGCTCGGTGTGCTGTGATGGCCCCGACATCTGAGAAGATCAAGCCTGGCAGAAAAACCCATTTTAGGCTGTCAAGCACCTGCTTCGGCATATTTCTTTAAGGACACCAGGCAGGTGTTTGGCTCTTAATCTAAACCGAGAAAAAATATTTGCAACAACCATAAAAAAGGTTAATAAGCAATCTGTAAGTCAGCGAGAACATAAATGCTAACACTCATTCCTAGACTTTTTTGACAATTTGAAAAAGAACTTAGGATGATTAAGAATAAACTAGCTACCAGTTTTTAGCTATCACATTTACAAGGCTGAGGCAATCACAGTGCATAATCCCGGGGTGAGGAAAGCGCTTGCAGACAACACAGATGCAAGTGTAAACAGAACAACCTTTTTGGAAACAAGTAACAGGGTCCCTGACCATGTTTATGTTTTATTTTTTTGTTATTTTTATTTTATTTCAGATTAATCTGAGGGTACAAATGATTAAGTTATATTGTTTGGGTTTCTATGGTAAAGTTCAAGTTGTAGTGGAGCCCTTCACTCAGAGGCTGTGCTGTATACCCTTACATTGCACTCACGAGGTGAGATCTTACTTTTTAAATTTATAATTGCACTTCTAATATTCTAATTTAAGGCAATAATTAGGAATACAAACATTATTTACTTTTAAAAATGTTCACTGCAATGTTATTCACACTAGTAAACAAAACACGTTGTGTTATTTTCACAGAGAGGATTGATTCAGCCCTTACTCGTGGTCGAGTCATCACCTTGGTTCTGCTCAGTGTTCAACAATATAAAATGTAAACAACCTGTAAACGACCTCAGCGTCCAACAATATAAAAATGAAGGCATGATGTCGTGTCCTCAGAGCCTCATTCCGTGGCCATGAAAATATCTTACAGAGCGTTTGATACAAAGGCTATGGTTATTTCTTTCCTTAAAAAAAAGAGAACAAAAACTATACACAGTATTTCCAAACACAATTGAGACTATATTCAAATCATCATAGGTAAAAGAATGGAGAAAAGGCACAGTGTTAACATATCTTATGCTTGGTCAAGTAGGGAGCATAATTTTTATTTTCTATTATTATCTAAATTTTCCTATTTATTTTTCCACAACAAGCCTGTATCACACTTAATACAATAAACATTTCTTTCATCAACAATGTCGGTGATTTCTTCATGTATTCAACAAAAAAAACCCTTTGTAAGCCAAAGCTAGGGATAAATGCTGTAAGCGTAATATGCAGCTGGAGTGAATGGTCCCAGCTCGGCCTGAGGACGTTAGGGAGGGCTTCCTGGAGGAGGGGGGGCTGGGGCTGGAAGACTAGAACATGATAGTAGTTCAGTACCACTGGAGAGTAAGATCTCCGTGGGAGAGAAATGGGAGTGGAGGCTGGAGGAAGGAGGCTGAGAGGCCTTGGTGTTATCATCAGAGCTCAAAAAAAAAAAAAAAATTTATCCTGAAATTTACTGGGAGTCATTGAGGATGGTAAAGAGAGTTATCATAGCGCAAAACTTGTGTTTTCTTGTCCTCTTTGTTTTTTAAAGATGGTACAGCAGACTTCATTCACGGGGGGCCAGAGTGACAGGTATAGGGACCAGTGTGACGGGGTCTCGTGGTAAGGGAGAGGGGCTGGTGTTTTCTAGGGATCGCCAGGACGCCAAGACAAAGGCGTGATCGTGCGTACCTGCAGTCCCAGCCACTGAGAAGGCTGAGGAGGGAGGAATGCCTGCGTCCAGGTAGTTGAGGTTACCGTGACCTGTGATCACGCCAGGGCAACAGAGTGAGAGTTTGTCTCAAAAACAAAAAAAATCTCCAAGCCCAAGAAGAGAGGCAAGAAGGATAAAATTCCAATCGGTGAGGAATATGGATAATTTTGAAAGAAACTTAAAAACAATGCCCATGGCTGCACGGCGCTCACACTGCTCACAGCGTTTCCCAGGCTGCACAGCCCCTCACACTGCTCATAGCGTTTCCCAGACTGCATGGCGCTCACACTGCTCACAGTGTTTCCCACGGCTGCATAGTGTTCACACTGCTCACAGTGTTTCCCACGGCTGCATAGTGTTCACACTGCTCACAGCGTTTCCCACGGCTGCACGGCCCTCACACTGCTCATAGCGTTTCCCATGGCTGCATAGTGTTCACACTGCTCACAGTGTTTCCCACGGCTGCATAGTGTTCACACTGCTCACAGTGTTTCCCACGGCTGCATAGTGTTCACACTGCTCACAGCGTTTCCCATGGCTGCATAGTGTTCACACTGCTCACAGCATTTCCCACGGCTACACAGCCCTCACACTGCTCACAGCGTTTCCCACGGCTGCATAGTGTTCACACTGCTCACAGCGTTTCC